>JAXIVJ010003880.1:0-87500 GCA_036785665.1 Chirona hameri | reverse complement strand
TATATATATATATATATATATATATATATGTATATATGTATATATGTATATATGTATATATGTATATATGTATATATGTATATATGTATATATGTATATATGTATATATGTATATGTGTATATGTGTATATGTGTATATGTGTATATGTGTATATGTGTATATGTGTATATGTGTATATGTGTATATGTGTATATGTGTATATGTATATATGTATATATGTATATATGTATATTTGTATATTTGTATATTTGTATATATGCATAAATGCATAAATGCATGTATGCATGTATGCATGTATGCATGTATGCATGTATGCATGTATGCATGTATGTATGTATGTATGTATGTATGTATGTATGTATGTATGTATGTATGTATGTATGTATGTATGTATGTATGTATGTATGTATGTATGTATGTATGTATGTATGTATGTATGTATGTATGTATGTATGTATGTATGTATGTATGTATGTATGTATGTATGTATGTATGTATGTATGTATGTATGTATGTATGTATGTATGTATGTATGTATGTATGTATGTATGTATGTATGATATGTATATATGTATATATGTATATATGTATATATGTATATATGTATATATGTATATATGTATATATGTATATATGTATATATGTATATATGTATATATGTATATATGTATATATGTATATATGTATATATGTATATATGTATATATGTATATATGTATATATGTATATATGTATATATGTATATATGTATATATGTATATATGTATATATGTATATATGTATATATGTATATATGTATATATGTATATATGTATATATGTATATATGTATATATGTATATATGTATATATGTATATATGTATATATGTATATATGTATATATGTATATATGTATATATGTATATATGTATATATGTATATATGTATATATGTATATATGTATATATGTATATATGTATATATGTATATATGTATATATGTATATTATGTATATATGTATATATGTATATATGTATATATGTATATATGTATATATGTATATATGTATATATGTATATATGTATATATGTATATATGTATTATGTATATATGTATATATGTATATATGTATATATGTATATATGTATATATGTATATATGTATATATGTATATATGTATATATGTATATATGTATATATGTATATATGTATATATGTATATATGTATATATGTATATATGTATATATGTATATATGTATATATGTATATATGTATATATGTATATATGTATATATGTATATATGTATATATGTATATATGTATATATGTATATATGTATATATGTATATATGTATATATGTATATATGTATATATGTATATATGTATATATGTATATATGTATATATGTATATATGTATATATGTATATATGTATATATGTATATATGTATATATGTATATATGTATATATGTATATATGTATATATGTATATATGTATATATGTATATATGTATATATGTATATATGTATATATGTATATATGTATATATGTATATATGTATATATGTATATATGTATATATGTATATATGTATATATGTATATATGTATATATGTATATATGTATATATGTATATATGTATATATGTATATATGTATATATGTATATATGTATATATGTATATATGTATATATGTATATATGTATATATGTATATATGTATATATGTATATATGTATATATGTATATATGTATATATGTATATATGTATATATGTATATATGTATATATGTATATATGTATATATGTATATATGTATATATGTATATATGTATATATGTATATATGTATATATGTATATATGTATATATGTATATATGTATATATGTATATATGTATATATGTATATATGTATATATGTATATATGTATATATGTTATATATGTATATATGTATATATGTATATATGTATATATGTATATATGTATATATGTATATATGTATATATGTATATATGTATATATGTATATATGTATATATGTATATATGTATATATGTATATATGTATATATGTATATATGTATATATGTATATATGTATATATGTATATATGTATATATGTATATATGTATATATGTATATATGTATATATGTATATATGTATATATGTATATATGTATATATGTATATATGTATATATGTATATATGTATATATGTATATATGTATATATGTATATATGTATATATGTATATATGTATATATGTATATATGTATATATGTATATGTATATATGTATATATGTATATATGTATATATGTATATATGTATATATGTATATATGTATATATGTATATATGTATATATGTATATATGTATATATGTATATATGTATATATGTATATATGTATATATGTATATATGTATATATGTATATATGTATATATGTATATATGTATATATGTATATATGTATATATGTATATATGTATATAGTATATATGTATATATGTATATATGTATATATGTATATATGTATATATGTATATATGTATATATGTATATATGTATATATGTATATATGTATATATGTATATATGTATATATGTATATATGTATATATGTATATATGTATATATGTATATATGTATATATGTATATATGTATATAGGTATATAGGTATATAGGTATATAGGTATATAGGTATATAGGTATATAGGTATATAGGTATATAGGTATATAGGTATATAGGTATATAGGTATATAGGTATATAGGTATATAGGTATATAGGTATATAGGTATATAGGTATATAGGTATATAGGTATATAGGTATATAGGTATATAGGTATATAGGTATATAGGTATATAGTAGGTATATAGGTATATAGGTATATAGGTATATAGGTATATAGGTATATAGGTATATAGGTATATAGGTATATAGGTATATAGGTATATAGGTATATAGGTATATAGGTATATAGGTATATAGGTATATAGGTATATAGGTATATAGGTATATAGGTATATAGGTATATAGGTATATAGGTATATAGGTATATAGGTATATAGGTATATAGGTATATAGGTATATAGGTATATAGGTATATAGGTATATAGGTATATAGGTATATAGGTATATAGGTATATAGGTATATAGGTATATAGGTATATAGGTATATAGGTATATAGGTATATAGGTATATAGGTATATAGGTATATAGGTATATAGGTATATAGGTATATAGGTATATAGGTATATAGGTATATAGGTATATAGGTTTATAGGTATATAGGTATATAGGTATATAGGTATATAGGTATATAGGTATATAGGTATATAGGTATATAGGTATATAGGTATATAGGTATATAGGTATATAGGTATATAGGTATATAGGTATATAGGTATATAGGTATATAGGTATATAGGTATATAGGTATATAGGTATATAGGTATATAGGTATATAGGTATATAGGTATATAGGTATATAGGTATATAGGTATATTGGTATATAGGTATATAGGTATATAGGTATATAGGTATATAGGTATATAGGTATATAGGTATATAGGTATATAGGTATATAGGTATATAGGTATATAGGTATATAGGTATATAGGTATATAGGTATATAGGTATATAGGTATATAGGTATATAGGTATATAGGTATATAGGTATATAGGTATATAGGTATATAGGTATATAGGTATATAGGTATATAGGTATATAGGTATATAGGTATATAGGTATATAGGTATATAGGTATATAGGTATATAGGTATATAGGTATATAGGTATATAGGTATATAGGTATATAGGTATATAGGTATATAGGTATATAGGTATATAGGTATATAGGTATATAGGTATATAGGTATATAGGTATATAGGTATATAGGTATATAGGTATATAGGTATATAGGTATATAGGTATATAGGTATATAGGTATATAGGTATATAGGTATATAGGTATATAGGTATATAGGTATATAGGTATATAGGTATATAGGTATATAGGTATATAGGTATATAGGTATATAGGTATATAGGTATATAGGTATATAGGTATATAGGTATATAGGTATATAGGTATATAGGTATATAGGTATATAGGTATATAGGTATATAGGTATATAGGTATATAGGTATATAGGTATATAGGTATATAGGTATATAGGTATATAGGTATATAGGTATATAGGTATATAGGTATATAGGTATATAGGTATATAGGTATATAGGTATATAGGTATATAGGTATATAGGTATATAGGTATATAGGTATATAGGTATATAGGTATATAGGTATATAGGTATATAGGTATATAGGTATATAGGTATATAGGTATATAGGTATATAGGTATATAGGTATATAGGTATATAGGTATATAGGTATATAGGTATATAGGTATATAGGTATATAGGTATATAGGTATATAGGTATATAGGTATATAGGTATATAGGTATATAGGTATATAGGTATATAGGTATATAGGTATATAGGTATATAGGTATATAGGTATATAGGTATATAGGTATATAGGTATATAGGTATATAGGTATATAGGTATATAGGTATATAGGTATATAGGTATATAGGTATATAGGTATATAGGTATATAGGTATATAGGTATATAGGTATATAGGTATATAGGTATATAGGTATATAGGTATATAGGTATATAGGTATATAGGTATATAGGTATATAGGTATATAGGTATATAGGTATATAGGTATATAGGTATATAGGTATATAGGTATATAGGTATATAGGTATATAGGTATATAGGTATATAGGTATATAGGTATATAGGTATATAGGTATATAGGTATATAGGTATATAGGTATATAGGTATATAGGTATATAGGTATATAGGTATATAGGTATATAGGTATATAGGTATATAGGTATATAGGTATATAGGTATATAGGTATATAGGTATATAGGTATATAGGTATATAGGTATATAGGTATATAGGTATATAGGTATATAGGTATATAGGTATATAGGTATATAGGTATATAGGTATATAGGTATATAGGTATATAGGTATATAGGTATATAGGTATATAGGTATATAGGTATATAGGTATATAGGTATATAGGTATATAGGTATATAGGTATATAGGTATATAGGTATATAGGTATATAGGTATATAGGTATATAGGTATTAGGTATATAGGTATATAGGTATATAGGTATATAGGTATATAGGTATATAGGTATATAGGTATATAGGTATATAGGTATATAGGTATATAGGTATATAGGTATATAGGTATATAGGTATATAGGTATATAGGTATATAGGTATATAGGTATATAGGTATATAGGTATATAGGTATATAGGTATATAGGTATATAGGTATATAGGTATATAGGTATATAGGTATATAGTATATAGGTATATAGGTATATAGGTATATAGGTATATAGGTATATAGGTATATAGGTATATAGGTATATAGGTATATAGAGTATATAGGTATATAGGTATATAGGTATATAGGTATATAGGTATATAGGTATATAGGTATATAGGTATATAGGTATATAGGTATATAGGTATATAGGTATATAGGTATATAGGTATATAGGTATATAGGTATATAGGTATATAGGTATATAGGTATATAGGTATATAGGTATATAGGTATATAGGTATATAGGTATATAGGTATATAGGTATATAGGTATATAGGTATATAGGTATATAGGTATATAGGTATATAGGTATATAGGTATATAGGTATATAGGTATATAGGTATATAGGTATATAGGTATATAGGTATATAGGTATATAGGTATATAGGTATATAGGTATATAGGTATATAGGTATATAGGTATATAGGTATATAGGTATATAGGTATATAGGTATATAGGTATATAGGTATATAGGTATATAGGTATATAGGTAAGGTATATAGGTATATAGGTATATAGGTATATAGGTATATAGGTCATATAGGTATATAGGTATATAGGTATATAGGTATATAGGTATATAGGTATATAGGTATATAGGTATATAGGCATATAGGCATATAGGCATATAGGCATATAGGCATATAGGCATATAGGCATAGTAGGCATATAGGCATATAGGCATATAGGCATATAGGCATATAGGCATATAGGCATATAGGCATATAGGCATATAGGCATATAGGCATATAGGCATATAGGCATATAGGCATATAGGCATATAGGCATATAGGCATATAGGCATATAGGCATATAGGCATATAGGCATATAGGCATATAGGCATATAGGCATATAGGCATATAGGCATATAGGCATATAGGCATATAGGCATATAGGCATATAGGCATATAGGCATATAGGCATATAGGCATATAGGCATATAGGCATATAGGCATATAGGCATATAGGCATATAGGCATATAGGCATATAGGCATATAGGCATATAGGCATATAGGCATATAGGCATATAGGCATATAGGCATATAGGCATATAGGCATATAGGCATATAGGCATATAGGCATATAGGCATATAGGCATATAGGCATATAGGCATATAGGCATATAGGCATATAGGCATATAGGCATATAGGCATATAGGCATATAGGCATATAGGCATATAGGCATATAGGCATATAGGCATATAGGCATATAGGCATATAGGCATATAGGCATATAGGCATATAGGCATATAGGCATATAGGCATATAGGCATATAGGCATATAGGCATATAGGCATATAGGCATATAGGCATATAGGCATATAGGCATATAGGCATATAGGCATATAGGCATATAGGCATATAGGCATATAGGCATATAGGCATATAGGCATATAGGCATATAGGCATATAGGCATATAGGCATATAGGCATATAGGCATATAGGCATATAGGCATATAGGCATATAGGCATATAGGCATATAGGCATATAGGCATATAGGCATATAGGCATATAGGCATATAGGCATATAGGCATATAGGCATATAGGCATATAGGCATATAGGCATAGCATAGGCATATAGGGCATATAGGCATATAGGCATATAGGCATATAGGCATATAGGCATATAGCATATAGGCATATAGGCATATAGGCATATAGGCATATAGGCATATAGGCATATAGGCATATAGGCATATAGGCATATAGGCATATAGGCATATAGGCATATAGGCATATAGGCATATAGGCATATAGGCATATAGGCATATAGGCATATAGGCATATAGGCATATAGGCATATAGGCATATAGGCATATAGGCATATAGGCATATAGGCATATAGGCATATAGGCATATAGGCATATAGGCATATAGGCATATAGGCATATAGGCATATAGGCATATAGGCATATAGGCATATAGGCATATATGCATATATGCATATATGCATATATGCATATATGCATATATGCATATATGCATATATGCATATATGCATATATGCATATATGCATATATGCATATATGCATATATGCATATATGCATATATGCATATATGCATATATGCATATATGCATATATGCATATATGCATATATGCATATATGTATATATGTTATATGTATATATGTATATATGTATATATGTATATATGTATATATGTATATATGTATATATGTATATATGTATATATGTATATATGTATATATGTATATATGTATATATGTATATATGTATATATGTATATATGTATATATGTATATATGTATATATGTATATATGTATATATGTATATATGTATATATGTATATATGTATATATGTATATATGTATATATGTATATATGTATATATGTATATATGTATATATGTATATATGTATATATGTATATATGTATATATGTATATATGTATATATGTATATATGTATATATGTATATATGTATATATGTATATATGTATATATGTATATATGTATATATGTATATATGTATATATGTATATATGTATATATGTATATATGTATATATGTATATATGTATATATGTATATATGTATATATGTATATATGTATATATGTATATATGTATATATGTATATATGTATATATGTATATATGTATATATGTATATATGTATATATGTATATATGTATATATGTATATATGTATATATGTATATATGTATATATGTATATATGTATATATGTATATATGTATATATGTATATATGTATATAATGTATATATGTATATATGTATATATGTATATATGTATATATGTATATATGTATATATGTATATATGTATATATGTATATATGTATATATGTATATATGTATATATGTATATATGTATATATGTATATATGTATATATGTATATATGTATATATTATGTATATATGTATATATGTATATATGTATATATGTATATATGTATATATGTATATATGTATATATGTATATGTATATATGTATATATGTATATATGTATATATGTATATATGTATATATGTATATATGTATATTGTATATATGTATATATGTATATATGTATATATGTATATATGTATATATGTATATATGTATATATGTATATATGTATATATGTATATGTATATATGTATATATGTATATATGTATATATGTATATATGTATATATGTATATATGTATATATGTATATATGTATATATGTATATATGTATATATGTATATATGTATATATGTATATATGTATATATGTATATATGTATATATGTATATATGTATATATGTATATATGTATTATATGTATATATGTATATATGTATATATGTATATATGTATATATGTATATATGTATATATGTATATATGTATATATGTATATATGTATATATGTATATATGTATATATGTATATATGTATATATGTATATATGTATATATGTATATATGTATATATGTATATATGTATATATGTATATATGTATACATGTACCTGTACCTGTACCTGTACCTGTACCTGTACCTGTACCTGTACCTGTACCTGTACCTGTACCTGTACCTGTACCTGTACCTGTACCTGTACCTGTACCTGTACCTGTACCTGTACCTGTACCTGTACCTGTACCTGTACCTGTACCTGTACCTGTACCTGTACCTGTACCTGTACCTGTACCTGTACCTGTACCTGTACCTGTACCTGTACCTGTACCTGTACCTGTACCTGTACCTGTACCTGTACCTGTACCTGTACCTGTACCTGTACCTGTACCTGTACCTGTACCTGTACCTGTACCTGTACCTGTACCTGTACCTGTACCTGTACCTGTACCTGTACCTGTACCTGTACCTGTACCTGTACCTGTACCTGTACCTGTACCTGTACCTGTACCTGTACCTGTACCTGTACCTGTACCTGTACCTGTACCTGTACCTGTACCTGTACCTGTACCTGTACCTGTACCTGTACCTGTACCTGTACCTGTACCTGTACCTGTACCTGTACCTGTACCTGTACCTGTACCTGTACCTGTACCTGTACCTGTACCTGTACCTGTACCTGTACCTGTACCTGTACCTGTACCTGTACCTGTACCTGTACCTGTACCTGTACCTGTACCTGTACCTGTACCTGTACCTGTACCTGTACCTGTACCTGTACCTGTACCTGTACCTGTACCTGTACCTGTACCTGTACCTGTACCTGTACCTGTACCTGTACCTGTACCTGTACCTGTACCTGTACCTGTACCTGTACCTGTACCTGTACCTGTACCTGTACCTGTACCTGTACCTGTACCTGTACCTGTACCTGTACCTGTACCTGTACCTGTACCTGTACCTGTACCTGTACCTGTACCTGTACCTGTACCTGTACCTGTACCTGTACCTGTACCTGTACCTGTACCTGTATCTGTATCTATATCTATATCTATATATATATATATATATATATATATATATATATATATATATATATATATATATATATATATATATATATATATATATATATATATATATATATATATATATATATATATATATATATATATATATATATATATATATATATATATATATATATATATATATATATATATATATATATATATATATATATATATATATATATATATATATATATATATATATATATATATATATATATATATATATATATATATATATATATATATATATATATATATATATATATATATATATATATATATATATATATATATATATATATATATATATATATATATATATATATATATATATATATATATATATATATATATATATATATATATATATATATATATATATATATATTTATATATATATATACATATATATATATATATATATATATATATATATATATATATATATATATATATATATATATATATATATATATATATATATATATATATATATATATATATATATATATATATATATATATATATATATATATATATATATATATATATATATATATATATATATATATATATATATATATATATATATATATATATATATATATATATATATATATATATATATATATATATATATATATATATATATATATATATATATATATATATATATATATATATATATATATATATATATATATATATATATATATATATATAATATAGTGCAAATCAGAATACTGATGTCTAGATCGGATATTTTGCAACAGTATGTTGCTTAAAATATGATATTCCTAATCACGTACGATGCCTATATTTAATATTATTGCATTACTAATGGTCTTCTCACATGATAATAACTAAATAATAAATGCATTAATGAATATATAATACATTAATTATTTAGTTGATATCATGAGATCATTAGCAATGATATAATATTTCAAAAAGGCAACAGTCAGTGACTATTCACGTCGTTGCCTCATTCCGTCGAATTGAAGAAAAAAATGTTGTCTGCGGCGGGATTCGAACCCGCGCTTGGCCATAGCTCGATCTGCATGGGTTCACGAGATGCATAATAGCTCGAAAACGAACCTCACGGCGTACACATTTGAACCCGGAAATCGAAATAAAAATGTACATGCTTCATTTCTAGCTACTTTTTATTGTCGTATCGGTTGCAGGTAAAAAAAACCGTGGGCCCGTAAAATGGCTTTTTAACGTGGAACCCTATGGTCTAGTAGGAAAATGTACGCCGTGCTGCCATATAGTCTTTGGACCCCCCCCCGCTTGTTCTTGATGGGCGCGTAGCTGACCCGGGTTCAGCGGGGTGTACTCCGCTCCTTCAACATTGGTAAAAAGTGACAACTGCGAGCAGCTTCCAGCATCTTGGCCGTGTTTATCGGATCTGCTCATAAGCTATATTTGGCCATCAGCTAGTATTGACCAATCAGTCTTTAGCAAGCTCGACGGTGATTGGTCAGGTTGTGATGACGTTGTTACGTGTATTGGCGACCAGCCAACGGTACAGACTGACCCCGGCCGGCCGACCTCGCTCGGACCGGACCGGGGTCACAGGGGCGCGCTCAGGCGCACGGTCAGGGGTGCAACATCTCCCCCCAAAATGACATTTACGGAAAATGTCATTTGAAATGTTAACAAACAAAAATTTGCACTTTGCAAAACAACATTCATCGCCAACACATTCCTCTCGCCAGTAGTCACAACCTACCGATAGTCCGCTAGCAATACGACTTGAGCTGCGGGTCTACAACCAGCCTCTCCGGTGGTTTTCTAAGCCGCCCGCTCCTACGCGGTTCCGTTCGTACGGACACAGGGCTCCTGTCACGACGTACGGAATCTTTCCCAGTTGCTGTCAATGGTTTGGGCGGCGCCAGCACGACAATAGCATCGGGTTCATACACGGAGGACGGTAACAGAAAATGATGCGGACGGAGAAAACGCCTATTCCTCCAATACACACGACCACTTGACATTTTCACTAAATAGTCGCGTCTGTCACCGACACCAACAATCGTCCCAGTACGGTCCCACAAACCGGTGCGAGGGTCCTGCACGTCTACAGTCGCACCGAGACGGATACCCTTGAGCGGTCGGGCCGTCTGATCGTAATGATCACGCACTCGCTCACGCAGCGCGGCGGCTCGCTCGTCGCACACTTCGGCAGCAGTCTGCCATTCGGCGGCGAACGCCCGGTGATGAGCGGGTACAGGCGACTGCAGTGGGTGGCCGAAGAGAACCTGCGCCGGGGAGCGGCCGTCGGCACGCGGCGAGTTGCGTAACTCGAGCAGGCCGCGGGCGAAGGCGTCGTCGTCCAGCTCGCCCCGTTCAGTCGTCTTTTCGATGAGGCGCTTGATGGATTTAACGGCGGCTTCTGCATGCCCGTTGCTCTGCGGGTAGTGTGGGGATGACAGTACGTGGGTCACACCCCACCTGGCCAGAAAGTCCCTGGTCCGCTTCGCTGCAAATTGTGGGCCGCCGTCGGAACGTAGCACGGATGGAACACCCGTGGACGAGAACGTGTCTCTGAGTGCGCTGATCAGGTGTCGTGACGACGCGTCTCCCGCACAGTCACGCACGATCGGCCATCCAGATAGCCGGTCTACATACACGAGGTATGTTCTTCCTGCGTGATGGAAGCAGTCAGTTGACACTGATTCAAAGACGCGACTCGGTGGAGGGTCCGTCATCATCGGCTCCTTCTGAAGACTCGGGAGGTGCTCTCTGCAAAGACGACAGGAACGGACGATGTTAGCGATGTCGTTTTCGATGTTTGGCCAATATACTGTCTGCCGAGCACGCATTTTGGTCCGTTGGATGCCTTGGTGGCTCTCATGTAGGCGTTTCAAAACGTCGCTCCTCATTTGACGAGTAATGACCAGACGAGGGCCGCACACGATCAAGTCATCATCGATGGTCAGGCGGTGTGAAGCGAGTGCCGTCCCTCGTCACGGCGTTGATGGCGGACATCACCGTCCGCCTGAGGTGGCGGTTCAGCTCCTCCTCCTCCTCTGTGTCCTCGGTAGATGGCTGCTCGACTGGAGCTCTGGAAAGTGCATCGGGAATCGAGTGCTTGGACCCACTTCTCCATTCCGTAGTGAACTGGTACATCAACAGTTTCTCTCGAAGTCGCAGCAATCTGGGGCTATCGATATCACAGATTGAGCGTGAGTTCAGTATCGGAATGAGAGGTTTGTGGTCTGTGAGAAGGGTGTACTTGGGACAGCCAGCCAGGTACATACGACATTTTGTGGTGGCCCACACGACAGCTAGCAGCTCAAGTTCGATGACGGAATACCTGCTTTCGGTGTCCGAGAGAAAGCGGGATCCACATTGGACGAGTCTCCAGTCCTCGCCGTGCTGCTGCAGCAGCGCGTATCCCAGGCCGTGCCGTCGGGAAGCGTCAGTTTGCAGCATCGTTGGAAGTGCTGGTGAGAAGTAGGCGAGCACTGGTGGGGAGGTCAGCGCGTTTTTCACGGCGGCGAAGGCATCGTCGTGTTGAGCTGTCCATCGCCATTCATTCTTCGGCTTCAGCAGGTCTCTCAGTGGATCAGCGGCGTCATAGATCCACGGTGAAAACTCGCTGAGCTGACCCACCAGACCCATGAAGCTGCGGAGATCGCTGATGTTGGCAGGCTTCGGGAACTCAGCGATGGCTTTCACTTTACGGCCATCGGGGGTGTACCCAGATGGGCTCAGCGTGTACCCGCAGTAGCCGACTTCTGATTCCGCGAACGCCGTCTTGGCCGGGTTGAGTGTGATGCCGTACTTGTCACAGCGTTCCAGGATCGTCCAGACGTGGTCCAGGTGGGACGCGTAGTCTTCGTCGTGGGCCAGTATATCATCGACGACTTTGCATGTTCTGGGGATGCCGTCCAGTGCCTGGTCTCCTCGTCTCAGGTACTCGTCTCCAGAAGACACCAGTCCCATCGGCGCCCTGCAGAACATGTACCTCTTCCATGGGGTGATAAACGTCGTCAGTGGTTGGTCCTCTTCAGTGATCGCTATCTGAAAATAGCCACTCTTCGCGTCCAACTTGGTGAAGTAACGGCTGTTCTTACCGATCCCCGTGATGATGTCATGAGGTGTCGAGACAGGATGTGGTCCCCGTCTCACGTGCTGATTCAGCTTTGTCAGGTCCACGCAGACGCGGGGATCGTTGGAGTCCTTCTTCGGCACGACGACCATCGGATGGCACCATTCGGTCGGCTTCTCTACTTCTTTGATGATGCCCTTGCGTTATAACTCGTCCAGCTCCTTCTTTACTTGTTCCTGCCACGCGAACGGTATCTTACGTGCAGCGGTGATAGCGAATGGCTTGGCGTCCTCAGTCAGATGAATTTTCATGGGGCCTCCGTCCATCTCTCTGAGTCTCGATGTGTCGAAGACCCGTGGGAACGCCTCCTTTAGCTGTTGCAGGTGGGTGGCTCGTTGTTGGTCGGAGGGTTCACCCATCGCTGCATTCCACGCTGGTTTATTTTCAGTCGGCGTGGCTTGAAGCAGAGCGTCTTGGTTCTCCCGTTGAGTGGCGCCACTGGGCGCCCGTGCAGGCATCGCTGTCTTCGGGTGAGTTTCGCCGCTCCGCCGCACGGTGGCGCTGCCGACGCTGCGGTGCGCTGGAGATGGCGCCACCTGTGCCGGTGTTCCTTCTTGGTGTTGCCGTTTGGTGGTGGGCGCCACCGACACTTTCGTGTCACAGGAATCAGCCGTACCGCCTACCACTACTGTTGGAGCAGCCGGTGACGGTCTGACGCTGACGTCTTCTGCTGCTGTTGCAGTCGATGATGGGCCGATGCTGACGTCACTGCCGCCGCCGTCGGTTCTGCCAGGGTGAGCTGTGTGGTACGCTCCCACCGGGCAGACAGTCACGCTGCGTGGAGACCGTCCCCGGAGATTGTCCACTGCTGCCGGCCGAATCCTGGCGTTCACCAGATTGACATCGGCGTGGCGGTGTGAGACCGCCTCCGGCGCAGACGTTGTAACCGTGTAGTCGTCCGTCGCCTCTGGTAGACTCGTTACTGCCTCTGCGTGCTGATGATGAGCAGAGTCGGGTGGTGGCAGCACCGGCTGTGGGAAGCAGGCGGGTAGTATGCCCAGATCTCTCGCATGAAACCAGGAGAGGAGAGCAGAACGGACACCGTTAACCACGAAGATCGGTGTCCTGACCTCGCTGGGGCCGAGGCGGAGCACTGCCTGTATAGTGCCCAGGCACTGGAGCTCCGTGCCATCTGCCGAGAAGAGCGTGTGGTTAGTTGGTGCCAGATTTTGTAGGTTTCCACCGACTGCCTCGACCAGGTCCGGCCCGATCACGGTCGATTCTGCGCCGGTGTCTGGTATCCACGATAGCACGCCGCTACCGTTGCGGTGCCTGACAGGGATCTGTATTTCAGGGGCTTTGTGTGACTCGCTGTCCCGGGTGGTGACGTCAGCAACCACGATACCCCGCAGGTGATCTCCCTGGGACCGCCTATGGTATCTGTAATCCTGACCAGAGCCGCCGGCTGGCATGCTGCCAGGGCGGACCGGGTCGGTTCACCCGGGGCTGATCTGAGCGGTCGGCTCTGCATACCACCGCCAGATGACCGCGTTTTGAGCAGAGCTCACATACGCTGTTTCGAGCGGGACAGTC
Source organism: Chirona hameri (assembly GCA_036785665.1). Taxonomy (NCBI): domain Eukaryota; kingdom Metazoa; phylum Arthropoda; class Thecostraca; order Balanomorpha; family Balanidae; genus Chirona; species Chirona hameri. The sequence continues at coordinate 71,976 of JAXIVJ010003880.1, read as the reverse complement.
CCTCAGACGAATGTGCCATGGGCCCCCACAGAAGGCGCACCGCCGGCCAGTGGCCAACCGGCCTGGCCGGCCACTACCGCGCTGCCGAGGGGACACACGGGCGATGGCCGCCGGACCCGGCGGCTCGAGACCGTGGTACGGGCCGTGCAGCGTTTCACGCCCACTCTGTGCGTTCTCGCGTGCCTGACATATTCTGACAGTTCGAGCCAGTGTGAGAGATTACGTAGCCAATAACTCCTCGAGTGTAGCGCTATCACGGATCCCTGTAACGATTTTGTCACGGATTTGTTCGTCTTGACATTGGGTACAAAAATCGCAAAATTGATAGATCTCCTTCACAGCGATCATGAAGTCATTGAAAGACTCGCCGTGTTCTTGTGACCGCGTATAAAACTCTCTTATATCCAGAATGACGTTACGTTGTTTCCGAAGGTGTTTCTCCATTTCTGCTACAATCTCATCAGTGGTGATTGCGTTGTTGCCAACATCAATGTTCAAGCTATACTTCACGATTTTGAGCCATTCATCGTCCAACAGGGCGAACAGTGCTGCTTTCTTCTCATCTGGCGGCATAGCGTTCATGCCGGTCAGCAGACAGTACCCTCGTACTTATCTTTCCATGCCGAGAACTCGCGAAGCGATGCCCCGGAGAAGAGACGGAGCGCCGGCGTCGCCGCTGACGGCAGTCGGTTGGCTGGGCGGCTGAGTGGTGCTTCCTGCTGTGTGGTGGCCGGCGTCAGCTGCAGAAGTCGCTCCGTGAGTCGGGCCTCACGATCTCGGGCGTCCTGACGTTCCTCCGCCATCGCCTGCAGCTGCTGGGACAGCAGGGCACTGAGCTGGTCCACCGTTGAATCCGCCACAGCCATTGTCACTGTTCAAATGTTCACTGTGTTGCTCGCCACTGATCGGACCTCTGGTTCACGCGAACGGTTCACTGCGCTCACGCGACCGCGCCATGTTACGTGTATTGGCGACCAGCCAACGGTACAGACTGACCCCGGCCGTCCGACCTCGCTCGGACCGGACCGGGGTCACAGGGGCGCACTCAGGCGCACGGTCAGGGGTGCAACAGACGTGAGGGCGGGGGAGAATCGTTTGTTTACATTTCAACGGGTTCGCCATATTGGTTCGCTGGCAATGTACGGGCGTGTGTGCGTGTGCATTTTTAAGCATTTACTTATTTGTATGAAGCGTAAAACAATATTTAAAGGTGAATATGAAAGCCGACATAATAATTATATCTGTCAACATAGCATTATTTTCCCAGAATACCTCATAAGCTAAAAATTTACACCCAAATCTGTGCGCTCTTTAGCTGAGGACATCTGCGAAAATTGTCGACATAGGAGGCTGTATCATGTATCATGTATTCATGTATCATGTATTTGTTGAGACCCATCCACAAGTGGCTATTCTGGGCTCCTTACATCTTCGCTACAACAATACAATATGACAACCAATACAGCATTCAAGTGACACCTACAAATGGCATTCCACGACTCAAAGAACGCTAGGGCAGTGTTCACCGTCGCAACGTAACAATAGCACGTTTGGAAGTCGCAACTGAGACACTACTGGTAACATTTGTCGCTAGTCTGTTCCATGCCACAGCCGCGCGGTGGCGGAACGACCCGGCCCCCAACGGAGAGGATTTGGTAGCGTTACGTGACATGACGTAGCGTGGGCTTGAGGTTTTCCCTTCACCATTGACTTAACGCGTAAACTGACCCAACTTATGACCTTAAAATTTCGGTCACCGGGTGGTAAATAGAATGTGTTTTTGGCACAGATGTTAAGTTCATTTTATTCTGTTTATGAGAATGCCCACTTTTAAGCCTCAAGAGTGTCTGAAATGCGCCTAAATATTGGCCAAAGGTATGCATGTAAACCCTCGCCCTGGTGGTGTGGGGGTCATTTTGAACCCCCCACCCCTGAGTTTTTCGGGAATAGCGAGAAAACGGCGCTGCGCAGCGCCACCAAATTTGGCACAGCTATTCGGACATCAATTACCCACATTTTGTGAAAGTTTTAACTGCAGGTCATCTCAGGTCAGGTCACCAGGTCACGTCAAGTGATCTTATCTCCCAAAATGTTTGTGGTCATGACAAAGCCAGTGTTTGTCAGAGAGATTTGAAACTTTCAGGATTGCATAAGGCCATACGTACCTAAAATTCGTTTATCTCGGATTTTTGTGTATCGGTGACCTAAGGTCAGGTAAATTTCGTGACCTCCCATTATAAGTAAATGGGAAAATATACAAATGCTTCCTATTCAGAGAAAATGTATTAGATCAGGCCAATTCTTTAATAATCGTACTATTTTAGCTCATTATTGATGACCCGGGTGCAATCGTTGCTCTGTGACATCTGCAAGGTGAGCTGAGGTCATCTCAGGTCACCATGGGTGTCGTGTATGTTTATGTCGATCGCTGTGTGAATGTGTGTATGATCATGGAGTGTATTTTAGTTTTTGTATGCATGTTGCTAAGTGTCGTTTTTAACATGTCTCTACCTTTTAACCATGACGCGACACTCAGAATAGCCGTTTTATGCATCGGAGAGTGTTTTTACTGTCAATACATACATACATAAGCTAGCATATTTCATAGTGCATGTAAAGTTGCATGTGGTGCACGGTCAACTGAACCAGTGACAACTGAACCAGGGGAAAACTGAACCAGAGAAAACTGAACCAGAGAAAACTGAACCAGGGACAACTGAACCAGGGACAACTGAACCAGGGACAACTGAACCAGGGACAACTAAACCAGTTACAACTGAACCAGTGACAAGTGAACCAGGAACAACTGGACCAGTGCCAACTGAACCAGGGACAATTGAACCAGAGACAACTGAACCAGGGACAACTGAAGCAGTGACAAATGAACCAGTGACAAATGAACCAGGGACAACTGAAGCAGTGACAAATGAACCAGTGACAAATGAACCCCCTGAACCCCCTGAACCAGTGAAAACTGAGGTAAACATTTGAAGTTGACCTAACCAGGTCACCATTAATATGTTGCGAAGCGTCTTGACGAGATAAACACGATGGTGTTAAAATTACTGCACTATGTTTAACTGATAAGTTATTCACACAACAAATACGTTTTTGGAAGAAAATGCCATCGTGACATTTGGTGACCTCTGGAGCATAAACTATTGACCTAAGCTAAAATTGGAGAAGACCAATGGCGATTGCATTTTGTTTGTTCCCAGCTATCATAGTTCCCCAAGATATTAGGAGGTTTCTGGAGCAAAGTCATATACTTGGAAAATTTGACCTTTGATGACCTCTGGTGACCTCAATATTGCCTAAGCCAAATAACGACCAAATCGTTTCGACATGATTTTCGAAGAGCTGGGGCATTCCACGACATTTCGCCAATTTTTTTCCTCAAATTTTAACCCTCATCTCTCACTTTTTGTTCAAAATTGGTCTATAGGGTTATCTTGGTCCTGAATTCAGCTTACTAGCTCGATCTGACCTCCGGTTTTCGAGTTATAGCCTCGGGCATTTTGGCAAGGTCACGGTGCAGAGGTATGTGTGGAGGCCAAAATAACGCATTTGACTCAACTAAATATAAAAAAAATCATTATATGACTGAATTTGCAATGAAACATAGATTCTATTTCTGTATTTGTTTTTACGTGACCTAGAATGATCTTGAAACCGTGACCTCGTGACCTTGTTTTCGTTGACCTCGTGTGACCCCGGGTACATCTCTGATTTCAATTTTCACATTGCAAAATACTTGTAAATATATTTCCTAACGCAAAAAATAGAAAAGGTGCGTTTTGTCTCTAATTTCCATATTTTCCGCCAATATGCGTTCGTGTTTTCGAATTACCCCCAAGGGGAGGGGTAACGGGCGGATATCTCAGCTACCATTGCAGCTAGAGACCCGTTTTTTTTTACTGCACTCCGTGCCGGTCTGGCCAGTTTCTAGCGACGCTGGTGCGCCGGCGGCAATAGCTCAGTCGGTAGCGCATCAGACTACGGATGCCAGGGCCTATTTTAACATGTTAACTGGGGGGGCAAATTCCCCCCCCCAGTGAGCCGTTTTGCCCCCCCCCCCCCCAGTCAAGAAATGTTGCCCACCCTGATTTCAGTATTCCCATGTCATTTTTCGCTTGATAGGTATTCAATTAAAATAAAATATGCTTACCTGGTGATAAATGTATACAAATCCAATGCAAATGTCATGATATTCCTAAGTGTTAGTATTTCCCAGCCAAAATAAGTATCTTTAACCCGCCATTGACTGGGGGGCGGTTAACGCCCCCCCCCCCTGATTAATTTTCGTAATAGCTGAAAAACTAATAGCGCTATCAACGTGAAACTTCGGGTACCTTCTTATAAATCATTTTTAAGTCTTGTATGCAAAAATAAATTAAAAAAAATCGATTTTTTTTCTCTCGAGTTATAGCGAATTTAGTGACGTCACTACACACGAGTTTTACACCAAAATCAGCTAAACTTTGTCAAGCCGTACAAATGCCACATTTGAAGCAAAATGCAATCGAAAAACGCCAAAAGATAGAAAATTGCAACGGCTAAAAACTGGCTGTCTTGGATTTGTGATATTTTTAGTTTTTTACCCCAAAAACTAAAAAAAAAAATTGGGGGGGGGGGAAATTATCACAAAATCAACATTTTCTAAAATATTCAAAAACCGGAAGATATGTCAGAGAACTATACTTAGGTAACTACCATGCCAAATCAAACTGATATATCCATTTTCGACTGACATGACATATAAAGTATGGGTAACTTATGACGTCATATTTTGAAATTGCGTTGTTTGGCTTTTATGGACTAGATACAGACAAATAAATACCACCACTGTATTTCTGAGACAAAACTGGTCTAGCAACATGCCCTTTTTTGTTTAGATTTAACAATTTAAAATTTTGACCTTCGATAACCTGAACTTGACTTGAAATTGACATTTACTTCACGTAAATTAATTCAGGTGGTAAAATGACTATCACTATCGAATTATACGTGGAAAATAACTCATAAAACATGTGTTGCATGACTTTCGTAGATATATTGAGCATATTGACCTTTTGTGACATGGCCTTGACCTTGGCCAACAATCTCACTTTAGCTCATGCGGGATATGTATCATATCTTTGGCAGCACTTGGGGTGAAACTGGTCGCAATCGAAGGCTTTGGATGGAAAGTATGGCCCATAAATTCAAATACGCCGATTTTGACCTTTGACCTGACCGTGACCTGACATTTGACCTTTCTTTGACAAAGCTAACTTTAGCGACGGATTCAACGTTAGATATGGGCGACTTTTACCCCCCCCCCCCCCCCCCCAAATCGCATGCAAAACAAGTGATTTCGACCAAATATGACGTTTACCCCATTCCCTTGAGGAAAATCCTCGCTACGTGCCTGTGTTCTACATAACTAGAGTTACTAATGTGTACCGGAGACAACTGCAGACTCTCAGTCAACCTGCCCCAAGGGAGTCCAGCAGACCCCAGCCAGCCAGCAATTTAAATACGGCCCCTAACCGACAGAATAAACTGGCCAATGTCGGTGTGGGGACCGGTATGCAGAGGCGCGCGTCCCCCTCACTTGGCTACCCGGTTGAGCTACAGTTTATCGGTTCGCACGTTAGCCGAACCGAAAAGCTTCAGGCGCCTCACAAGTCACATGCGTCTCGCACAGTCCAGCCGAGGCTCGGCTGTTGTAAATTCCCTTAAGCGGCCGCACACTAGGCCATTCGGCGCGCGATATACTGCGACATTCCGCCTCGGAAAATCGCGTCGATACCGCTGAATATCGTCCTTGTTCCGGCGGATTCGGCGCTGTCTGCTCGCGAGATTCCGCCCCGCCGACCTACAGCATGTCGCAACCTGTGCCTACAGCCTGTCACAAGGTAAATTAATGATGGACATTTTTCGACGAAGATGTAAGTTTAGAACCACGAAACTTTTAGATAACAAATTTCACAGCGGCAAGAGCATGCTGTGCAAAATTTGTACCTCTGTCTTGCATATATTCGCCACTGTTGCCTGATCAATTTTGTTGTCCGCGGCTCCGCGGCGTTCAGTCGCGGAAAAAAGCTCGTTCGAATCAGCTTTTTTCCGCCGGTCCGCAGATGGCCGGCCGACGACATTCGTCCGCGATTTTTGACGTTTCGGCTGACGCGAACGCGGAAAGTCGCTAAAGATGCGCGGAAAGTCGTAGCGTTATCGCGACCTCTGCGCGCCGAATGGCCTAGTGAGCGGCCGCCTTAAGAAGGTAGCGTCAACAGGCGATTTATTTACATTCTGCCCCGACCGCTGTGTGACGTCACTGGGCGTCTCTTCGCCCGCGTCCCGCTTGTGAAGCCAAGTATCGGTCGGCCGCCAAATCTAGTTCGTAGGATGTAATTTGGTGTGGTACATCCGTACTTCAACAAACTGTCATCATTCGATATATGTGATACAATTTTTTACGAATCATCAAGCTACGGTTCATTTAATCAGCTGTCCATATTCCGACACAAGAAGAGCGAATATGTATTTTGCAACACTGCTCAAGGTGTCCAGCACGTCTCACATAGTTTTCCGACGGGTTGTGACACCCCTCCGAGTGCCATGACAGACTGGGATCCTTCTCAGACAAACGGGGGGTGTTTAGTTACGGTAAACAGAGCTTGTGTCAAGACAGCAGCAGACAGCAGCAGGGCAGAGTGCGGCTCTCGCCTCCACTCTCAGTGGCACACAGCGGCAGACAGTCACACACAGAGGCAGACTGTCACGCAGTGGCACAAAGCAGTAGACAGAGGCAGGCCTGAGTGCCGCTCTCGCCCCCCACCCCCACCCGACAACGGCACACATCGGCACAAAGCAACATACTGTGGCACATACGGCACGGCATTGTCGTTCTCGCCCCCCTACCTCGATGCCAACAGCGGCAGACCAGACAGGCGAGAGTGCCAATCTCGCCACATCCTTCGGCGGCGGACAGCAACATGCCAGAATACAACTCTCGTTCGTTCGTTCGTTACTCCCTCCGGCTCGCATCCCGGGTGTAGCCATTGCGGCTCAGTTGGGCGCGGAATCCGGCGGTCAAGGCCGCCACCACACCGTCATCGCGCAGGGTAGTCGGGTCCGGGTGGATGACGCCCAGGTGCCGGAGGCGAGCTCTGACCAGGGCGGGGCACCGCTGCAGCACGTGCCGCGGTGTGTCCGCCTCTTCTCTGCATAGCCGGCACAGGGCGGCGGGACATCCCTCGGCGCTGCACTGCCCTCAGCCGAGCGTAGGTCGGCGGCCGATCCGGTGGAGGTACTGCTCCGAGCCGCTCCAGTGCCCGGCTCGGAGCTGCCGGATGTCCACCGTAGCGAGACGGTCGCAGTCGCCGCCCGGACTCCGCTGGTGGGTTTCATGATCCTTGTACCGCCCGCCAGGCCATGATCGCTGCCAGGTGGAGGTGGCGGATCGGGAGACGGCCTTCTGGGTGGTGGCGACGTCGATGGGCGTGTATTGTTGGAGGAGGGCGCTGGCCTCCTTTGCGAAGACGTCCGCTCACTCTCGCCAGCGGCGGCGGCCGGGCTACGGAAGGACAGCGGCGGGGCGGCGGAAGACGACGCCATGGCAGCGACAGGGCAGCGGCAGGGCGGCGGAAGAAGACGCCAGGACAGCGGTCTGTATGCGGTTGCGCAGCGGCCGTTTAGCGACAGATGGTGACAGGTCAGCAATGACTTGGAGCTCCGCCAGATCACTCGGAGCTCCGGCTGTGCTGGCGAACCTGGTTCGCTGCTCTTTCCTGTGCCTTGATCTCAGCGCGAGCGGCATTCAACTACCTGAGCCGCAGGTGGAGGCGACACTGCCAGCCGAGTCCGGCACGCCTCCACTGCCACCAGAGTCCGGCACGCATCCACTGCCACCAGAGTCCGGCACGCCTCCACTGCCTCCAGAGTCCGGCACGCCTCCACTGCCGACGGAGTCCAGCACGCCTCCACTGGCACCAGAGTCCGGTACGCCTCCACTGCCACCAGAGTCCGGCACGCCTCCACTGCCGACGGAGTCCAGCACGCCTCCACTGCCGACGGAGTCCAGCACGCCTCCACTGCCTACGGAGTCCAGCACGCCTCCACTGCCACCTGAGTCCGGCCACGACTCCACTGCCACCAGAGACCGGCGTGACTCCACTGCCACCAGAGACCGGCGTGACTCCACTGCCACCAGTCCGGCACGCCTCCACTGCCTCCAGAGTCCGGCACGCCTCCACTGACACCAGAGTCCGGCACGCCTCCACTGTCGACGGAGTCCAGCACGCCTCCACTGACACCAGAGTCCGGCACGCCTCCACTGAGTTGTCTGTCTTCCTGTAGATATGCAACACATTGGTAAATAAATGCAGGGATGTAGCTATATGCACTAATTTAAATATGGTGTGACAAAACATATCACCTTTCTTTGACACCTCCAATTATAAGTTATTAAACTGCATCAAATTTGTATTGTGTGTGACACAAGCAAATATTTATTGAATTGGCAAACACCAATCCCTTCCAAGACAATCAATACATATTACATACTATGTCAAAATTCATGTTAACCCTCGCCCTACTGGAGGTTTTTCACCTTCGCCCTACGGGGGTCCTAAAAGGACCCCCGGTTAACTTCCAAACCAAGCAACATAGAGCAACGCGGTAAGAACCAACATGTTGCCTGTCATGTTTGTAATCTAACGGTATGCATTTTTTTTAGGTTTCGGATCAACGAGTGACCTTCCAGGTCAAGTGAATGATCGACAACGTCCAGAACAGCGATTTTGCTCTGTCAGAAAACCTCAAAATGAAAAATTGGTAAATGTAAATAAAAAAGCATGTTCCTAGACCAGTTTTGTCTCAGAAATACAGAAAAGATAATAATTTGTTCGTATCTGGTAAAAAAAGTCCAAAAAGTTATTAAAAAAATGACGTCATGAGTTTCTTACACTTATGGAGTCATCACTCAGTCAAAAATAGAAATATTGCTTTGAAATTTGGTTTGGGTATTGTCCATACTCAGTTCTCTCACATATATTCCGGTTTTTCTAACATCTTTGAAAATTTTGATTTGTGGTGATTTGAAGACAGAAATCATTTAATTTTTATTTTAGGGGTCAAAACACCAAAAAATTCGGAAATCCGAGATTGCCATTTTAAAGAGAATTACATTTTATATCTTTGGTGAATTGCGTTTGCAATTTGCTTCAAAACTCTGTTTTCTACGATTTTTCAAATATTTATCGTTTTTCCACCAACATGACGTCATCAAAACATGATTATCTCCCAATCTTCTTTACCAATTTCAATTAAATTTGTACAGCAAACGTATAATTGTTGTAAACTCAGCTACTGAAAATTTCAGCAAGATATGCCGTATGTGTAATACATTATTCAAGAAAAACCTCATGGGGAGGGGGGGGGGGGGGGCAGTCAGCCCCCTCCCCCTAGGGCGAGGGTTAAGATATGCATCAGAACCACATAGATATGCACCAGACAATCAGCTCATCCAGACAATCAGCTCAATCTTTCAATTATATAACTAAATTTGACATCTATGATCCTAGCATTCTGCTGCCTTGATGCTAAGTGATATATGGTACACAGGAAACATTGCAAAGCTTAAAAGTACTAACTGTACATTAATTCATGCAAATGTCAATACAAAGTAGTGTGTAAAATAAGCATGACAAACAATGGTAAAGGTACCTTATATATGCAGCCAATAATTAACCAAGCACCCAAGCAAGTACTTAAAAGAATGGAAGATGCAAACTATTTTACTGATGCTGATGCCACAATTGAAATACCTTGAGATGGATGCTGGAAGATTTTTAGAAGGGATTGCATCAATTCTGAGCTTCGGTTTGGTGTCAGGAACTAAAGTTATCTTTTTTATATGATGCATCATAATCTTCCTCCACAAAGTGCTCAGAGCAGACAGAATAATTTTTGCCATTAAACAGGTCTGCCCTGGCACACTTGTGCACCCATGCTGCCCAGATCATCTTCTCTTTAGGAAAGCGAAAGAAAGCGAGATCCATTTCCTTGCGCTTATGCTTCTTGCCAGCCCACGATACACAGGTTGACATAGGACAATGTCACAGTATGTTTAACTTGTGGACTGTGGTGTAATCTGAAAAGGGACAAAAAAAATGCATCCACAATTACAATTTAGATACACTAGGCACAACCATAATTATCAATATCTTAAGGGTAAACAACCTACTATCAAGTATCCATTCAAGGGTTTCCACTTTCCATCCATCACAGCTAGTAACCTACCTACCTATTGTCTTCATAAGACTGGGAAACCAATCTGGTAGATACCTATAGATTGTACAGAAATTGAACAGAAAGCATTGGCCAGGTATTATATATATAAACCAGTGAGTGCAACTTGTGAAAAGTTAAAGTATGGTCAAACATTAAGATAAGTCGAACCATGGTGAGAAATGTACCAATCTCTTTCACATCCTGATCCACATCACATTAGTCTTCGGTTCGGGAGGCACCTAAACTAGTTTTGTCAAAAGGCACCATCGAAGTTAAGTTCCGGGAGCCAGGATCGTTAAATTACTGTTGAATCATTCCTATCAGATATAAGTAACCTTCAGGATCACATTAAAAAAACAGCACCTAAATAAAACATCGCCCAAAGTCCTAGCCAAACCCGCCAAACCCTACCCAGATTACCACAATCTTACGGAAGGCCGCCGTTTTGTTTACGTTTTGAGGCTCCCGGCGCTCGGTCCAAGTGACGCCCAGTGACGTCACTCAAGGGTCGCGGCTAGCAAATCGGGCTTCCCTATGGCCCACAACACAGGTGAAACCCCCCTGGATTTCACTATTCACAATCAAATTGTGTACTGCCTCTCATGCGCCACGCACGAAACAACTCACACAATCAGGCTTGAAATGCTGCAATCGATGGTGACAGTCACCTAAACCGGTGTCTAGTCAGAACATAAGGAATATATATAGCACATCAAGTTAACCGATGTGATGTGGTAAAAAGGATCAAAATGGAATATTAAGCTGTAGAAAGCTTACATTTAAGCAAAAGAAAGGCTTATCTAGATATTGAAAGTTGTTCGCCTGATGACGTCACTTGTGCAGATGATGCAAACACGTTAGAGGCATTGGGATGACAACGGCCTGGGCGGAACCAAGGCGATATATACCAGGTGGCTTCATCCCGACTGCGCAGGTTCATAGTGACGTCATCAAGCGAATACCGGGACACCCGTAGCCGGGAGAAACCCGCTGCAGTGCAAAGCGGATATAGGGATGGGAGAAAATAAAATAAATTGATGCGGGTGTGGAAATGGAATGAGGTGCGGAATTAAGGTATTATGATAGGGGATGATTGGTAGATAACAAAATGGTGATTTTAAAGGCATGTTAATGCCTAATAAAGCGTTCATTACGGTCCCGGTTAGCATGTCTGTAGTGGACGAGCCGCCCATTTTTAGGCCCAAGATGCGCCGAACAGATTGCAAATTTTATGATTTTGGAGGCAACATATGGACACAAAATGACGTTCCAACCGGGATAGCGGAGGGGGACGGCCCGCAGCGACGGATTCAACGTTAGATATGGGCGACTTTTAACCCCCCAAAAATCGCATGTAAAACAAGCGATTTCGACCAAATATGACGTTCACTCCATTCCCTTGAGGAAAATCCTCGCTACGTGCCTGTGTTCTACATAAGTAGAGTTACTAATGTGTACCGGAGACAACTGCAGACTCTCAGTCAACCTGTCCCAAGGGAGTCCAGCAGACCCCAGCCAGCCAGCAATTTAAATACGGCCCCGAAACAGACAGAATAAACTGGCCAATGTCGGTGTGGGCAGAGGCGGAACTTTTTGTTTTTCGTTGGGGTTGTAATTGGGTCGGCGACCGGGGGGGGGGGGGGGGTAGTAAAAGCGACTAATGATAAAAACGAAGTATGTGCAAAATTGAAGTTTAACACCTTAGAATGAACATAGGTTGTATTACCTCATTACTGACGTATTTTAGCAACAGCGAGGTGTGCAATCTTAAACAAATTGAAAGTATCATGTTGGGTCAAAGTAGGCAAAGACTACCTCATGGTAGCTCACACAACAATAATCAGCCAATATCAATATTAAGGTTGTACATAAATGGTGTGATTCAGCAACTAGCCATTTCTTGCAAGAAAGGCACCTCCTCCTGGTGATGGTCCAGGTCCGGTCCTTTTATATATTTCAGTGAGATATAAAAATACTTATAACATATTTGATATTTCCCACAACTCACAAGGCCATGTGTGGATAATTGTTCTCAAAGTTGCCCCGGCCGAGGACAGGGGCGCAACCAAGGGGCCCTAGGGGGCACGTGGCACGTGGCGGTCCGTGAAGTTAGTGACGGAATCGGATTCGAATTCAGCGTCGAGTAGCGATTTGCTTCAAAATGTGGGAACAGTTTAATTGGGGCACGCTGATCACGCAAATGACATTCATTTTGACATTCAAGGTCATCTTCAAAATAATCTTCAAGGTCAAAGGACGGGGTGGCTCAAAACGACCCGAAGTTATTGTCCGATCGCAAAACAAAATAATGGTATCATTCTATTCCTCGAGCCAATATCTAGGCGCAGCTTTCGAAACCTCACTGGAGGCAAATGACCTTGACCCTCATTTTCAAGGTCAAAGGACAAATAACCCGAAGTTATTGTCCGATCGCCAAAATAATGGTCTCATTCGATTCCTCGGGTTAATATGAGTGAAGACTGTGGCCTTCGCAAACGGGAGTGAGTTTGCGAAGGCCACAGCCTTCGCAAACTCACTCGTGGCAAATGACATTGACCCTCATTTTCAAGGCCATATGACGGGGCGGCTCAAAACGACCCGAAGTTAGAAGCCGATTGCCAAAATAATGGTCTCATTAGATTCCTCGGGTCAGTATCTGCCGTAACCTTTGCAACCTCACTCGTAGAAAATGACCTTCACCCTCAATTTCAAGGTCAAAGGACTCAAAACGACCCGAAGTTATCATCCAATCGCCATTGATCTTGAAATTGAGGGCCAATGTCATTTGCTACGAGTGAGGTTGCGAAGGCTACGGCTATATACTGACCCGAGTAATCGAATGAGACCATTATTTTGGCGATCGGACAATAACTTCGGCTAAGATTACCGTGAATGTCAAAATGAATGCCATTTCGTGATCAGCGTGCCCCAATTGACCTGTCACCACATTGTGAAGCGAATCGCTACTCGACGCTGAATTCGAATCCGAATCCGTCGCTAACTTCATGGACATGCGGGGGGAATCACGATTGAGGGCGCCTCTCCTGGGAGTCTGGACACCGAAGGTGTCACTCTCGAGTGCAGGTGGCGCCCCTTGAGTCGTGAGTGCCGGCGACACCCCTTTAGATCGGACAATATGCCTCTTTTAGACCGGAGATAGCGACCCCAACTGTGCCTCCCCCGAAAATATAAGTTTTCTGACCTGCCCGAGGTGTTCACTAAGACAAAGTTGGCAAGGCTCAGCCTCCTTTGACTACCCCCCCCCCCCCCCCCCATTTCGAAAGCGCACCGAAAGCGCAATTTTACCCATATTTTTCACAGATAGTCGTACCAAGTATGCATTTTTATGCTGGGATTATATTTGCGTTTCTTTATTCTTTATAAATAATAACTAAGGTCTTGCAAAAAAGGTCTCTCAAAAATGGCTGCCCCGGCCCCGCCGAGGCAACTTTGAGGTTGCCCCGGCCGCAGTCGGGGCTGCCCTATAGGATTCTCCACCCATGCACAAGGCAAACAAATTAGGCGAGAACCAAACAGCATTATTTTAGTAAGGCAATACATTAATCCCATCACCGAATAACTAACTTTATCACCGTAAATGACTTAAAATCACCAAAACGTCACAACATATTGAGGATTTCGGGCTTCGGCCGATGGACTTCTTTAAAAATATGTAAACTGGCTCCAAGGGTTAGGTGAGGTGAGGTGAGGTGAGGTGAGGTGAGGTGAGGTGAGGTGAGGTGAGGTGAGGTGAGGTGAGGTGAGGTGAGGTGAGGTGAGGTGAGGTGAGGTGAGGTTAGGTTAGGTTAGGTTAGGATAAAAGCTTGATAAATAAATGGTGATGCTTTAACATGGAAGTCAATGAGAAAGTGGTCATTTCGGTGATGGATTAATCCTCTCCCTACGGGAGCTTTTTCACTTTCGCCCTACGGGGGGGGGGGGGGGTCTGACAGGCCCCCCTGTTAACTTCCAAACCAAGTAACTTTGAGCAATGCGGTAAGAACCAGCATGTTGCCTGTCATGAGAGGAATCTAACAGTATGCGAATTTTAGGTTTCAGGTCAACGGGTGACCTTCCAGGTCAAGTGAATGACCTCGGACTTACCACGTCCGGAACAGAGATTTTGCCATGCAGAAAACCTCAAAATTAGAAATTGATAAATGTAAATAAAAAGGCATGTTCCTAGACCAGTTTTGGCTCAGAAATACAAAAAAGGTAATTATTTGTTCGTATCTTGTCAAAAAAGAAGTAAAAACAAATATTTAAAAAAAAATGACGTCATCAGTTTCTTACACTTAAAGCTATCACTCAGCAAAAATGAAGATATTGCTTTGAAATTTGGTATGGGTATTGTCCATACTCAGTACTCTCACATGAATTCCGGTTTTTCTAATATCTTTGAAAATTTTGATTTTGTGGGGATTTAAAAAAAAAAACAATTAGGGGTCAAAACCCCAAAATTGTGAAAATCCGAGATCGCCATTTTAAAGAGAATGCTATTTTGTATCTTTGGTGAATTGCGTTTGCAATTTGTTTCAAAACTCTGTTTTCTACAATTTTGCAAATATTTATCATTTTTTACCAACATGACGTCATCAAAACATGATTATCTCCAAAACTACTCAACCAATTTCAATGCCTACGTATAATTGTTGTAAAACTCAACTACCAAAAATTTCAGCAAGATGCATTGCATGTGTAAAAAGTTATTCAAGAAACCCTCAGGGTTCTGTCAGGCCCCCCCCCCCCCCCGTAGGGCGAGGGTTAATACCCTGCCTTTTAGGAATAATAAAAGACGTACGTAAAATTAGCAGCTGATTGATATTGCCCAATCTATAATTTTGAGGCCCGTCGCCTCAAAATTGCCTGAAACTAGACAGGTAGGTCCTCCTTGCCACGCTAAACACGAAAAACGTAAAATTATCCTGGAATACGGGCTACTTTTAAAGTTATAACGTTGTAAGTTTTGAATGTCTGTCAGTTGAATATCTGGCTAACTTGACGCGGAAAGCTTCTAATTCCTGCGCAGTCGTTTCAAAATAAAGGAAGACAGACATTCAAAACTTAAACAAATCTATAACTCTGAAAGTACCCCGTGTTCCAGGCTAATCTTACGTGTTTCGTGTTCAGCGTGGCAAGGAGGGCCTACCTGCCAAGTTTCAGGCGATTCTGAGGCGACGGGACTCAAAACTAATGTAGATCTCTAAAACGGTATAACTCTGAAAGTAGCCCGCGTTCTAGACTAATTTTAGATTTTTCGTGTTCAGCGTGGCAAGGAGGACGTACCTGCCAAGTTTCAGGAAATTCTGAGGCTACGTGCCTCAAATTTTAGATTGCCCAATAGATTGATACTACTGAGCAATATCAATCTACTGCTAATTTGACGTAGCTGAATAAAAGAGACAAATATGACGCAGCTATGTCAAATATGTAGATTTATTTTGCCCTTGTATATTGCTTTCAATATTTATGCTGTTTTCACATGCGTTTTTGTTTGATTGATGTTGGATTAGGCTATTCTCTTTTAAAATGACTTTTACTGATGTGGCCCTCTACTTTTCAACACCATGACCAGGTATATCTTGTGAAAATAATGTTTGTCTGGCTAAAAATTGAAGGTTGTGGTAAATTAATCCTAAATTTAAACTCATGATTTGGGTCTATGATTATTTGTGGTCTTTTTCCAGCTCAGGATAATTGATATGCCTTCACGTCTTTCACACACCAAAATATGTATAATATTGTTCAAGTTCTTCATTAAGTGTCTTTCACCAGCATATTTGAGCTCAAAATGTAATATAACTTTTGCCAACCGCGTAAGGGTGCACTCTAATGTTAAATGTGTGACCTATCCAGAACTAAGCCCAATGTAAAATATGCTACACTCAATCTTGTTTTGCTCATGCTTTTATGTTAACACCTATAGATTGCCATTTTGTGGGTGTCTGAAATTGACAAAAATGTTACCCGTTTGTCAGTAGGTAGTGTTGTTCTATAGTGTTTATGACCCAACTGAATATGACTCTACACCCCTGGGTACCTACATAGTCTTTCTCAGTAATTTTGGGATAACATGTTGTACTACCTATTGTTGGATTTTAAATGCTATTTTATGACAAACTTTACTAACATTTTAAAGTTTGTCCTTTTCTGTGTTCATATATTTATTAGTGTTTTGTTATGATTGTTATTGAAAATTCCTTTGGTGAAAAATCCTTTAGTTTTGCGTATCATTTACTGTATTTATTTACTTGGGTAGGCATTCACTGGCAATGTTGGGGTTGTAATATTAATGATTGGGGTTGTAGTTTTTGAGGATGCAGTTGTAGCTACAACCCCAAAAGTATATAAAGTTCCGCATGTGGGTGTGGGGGACCGGTATGCAGAGGCGCGCGTCCCCCTCACTTGGCTACCCGGTTGAGATACAGTTTATCGGTTCGCACGTTAGCCGAACCGAAAAGCTTCAGGCGCCTCACAAGTCACATGCGTCTCGCACAGTCCAGCCGAGACTCGGCTGTTGTTGTAAATTCCCTTAGGCCGCCGATGGCGGCGTAAGAGAAGTCGCTCGTTAACGCGAGCGACTTGAAACCAAAATGTTCCGAATTCGCATCTGGGTGGCCCGTGGCGGAGTATAAACCATCGCTTCCCTGCTTGCAGCAACACACTAAGCAGAATAGCTGAGCCAACGGCGGAAGACATATTTATAGATATAAACATAAGCATTACAGCATTTCAGACATTAAGCATTTAAGACATAATAATTACACAAAGTCACGGAGCAAGAAACAGGGTCCGGTGACGCGTGACAATACCGGCGCCGAAGATGGCACCGGACCCGGACGAGGAATCGACCGCCTGGCAACAGTTCTAGAGCGTCCCGAGCTGCAGGGCTCCTGGGCAGGGTCATCCGCCGCCCGCAACCAGCGACGGCTCTCACACCAGGCAGCGACGGCTCGCCCGCACCCAGCGACGGCTCGCCCGCACCCAGCGACGGCTCTCACACCAGGCAGCGGCTGCTCACCCGCACCCAGCGACGGCACTCACACCAGGCAGCGGCTGCTCACCCGCACCCAGCGACGGCTCTCACCAGGCAGCGGCTGCTCGCCCGCACCCAGCGACGGCACTCACACCAGGCAGCGACGGCTCTCACACCAGGCAGCGGCTGCTCGCCCTCAACCAGCGACGGCTCACACCAGGCAGCGACGGCTCTCACACCAGGCAGCGGCTGCTCGCCCTCAACCAGCGACGGCTCACACCAGGCAGCGACGGCTCTCACACCAGGCAGCGACGACTCTCACACCAGGCAGCGGCTGCTCGCCCTCAACCAGCGACGGCTCACACCAGGCAGCGACGGCTCTCACACCAGGCAGCGGCTGCTCGCCCTCAACCAGCGACGGCTCACACCAGGCAGCGACGGCTCTCACACCAGGCAGCGACGGCTCTCACACCAGGCAGCAGCTGCTCGCCCTCAACCAGCGACGGCTCACACCAGGCAGCGACGGCTCTCACACCAGGCAGCGGCTGTCACCAGGCAGCGGCTCTCACATGAGGTAGCCAGGATCATAGTCATCAGCCAAAAAGTGGTTTGAGCAGATGAAGGAGTTGGTTGGATCAACTGTATCAGCCCTCTTACATTTTGCAAGCCAGATACTCCATACATTCATATCTCTACATTCATACCATACATTTTGCAAGCCAGATACTCCTCCATACATACTCTCGAGAATTTAACAAAGTTGACAGAAGGATCTTGCTTCTTTTTTCCTCCACACCATGTCTTGCATGTTGCCACAGCACACACACACGATTCTTGTGCACCTGTAAAATGGAAATTCACAGTTAGATGATAATGCTAACATTAATTCATAGGCAATAGTCCCAATGATAACTGCACAACAAACTAATGTGTGAATATAATAATACTATATAAAATAGAATATCCAGGTGGGACATTCAAGTTGTAATTTGTATGCTTTTAATTTCCCACCAGGGTAATTGTACTCAACAAGGGCAGATCCAGCTGAGCTTTTCAACCTTTTTTCGGATATCAAAAAAGAAAAGATGTCAGCTTGCAGTTTGTATTGTTCCAACATTGCTATACACTGAGCAAAACTATGTCAATTGTCACCTGTGCCCAGGGGCGTCTGCGATAATTGTTTAGTGGGAGTTCGGCTGAAATGACGACAAAAAATACACCCCATTTTTTGCCTTTGCAGCTTTTTTCATGTGGATTTTCATGTTACAGTAGGTACTTGTTATTTGGCTCCTTGAAGTGGCAATACATTTTTACGGGTTTGTCTGATAAAACCCCAAAACATAGGTGGTGGGCCTTGTACAGTAGCATACCCAGGATTCACTCCAGGAGGGGGCAATTTTTATCAGGGACATAAGGTACCCCCACTATAACAAAAACAAAACCAACAGATTTGGGTAATAGTTCAGTAATTCACCTCCCAAATTTATGGTGTTTGCGAGGTCCCTAATAAAAGAAGAGTAGGCAGGTTGCCAGATGATGGTATTATTATCACAGACACAAAAGTGTACCAGTATACCAAAACTATGACGTCACTGGGGGATGAGAACAGAGGCGGCGAGGGGGGAAGAGGCGTGTTCAGGCAGCGATGGGGGGGGGGGAGTGGAACAGAAGCGTCACCAGGCAGCGATGGGGGGATGGTGGAACAGAGGTATCTTCAGGCGGCAATGGGGGGTGGGTGGGTGGAACAGGGGCGTCTTCAGGCAGCGGTGGGGGAAGGATGGTGGAACAGAGGCGTCTTCAGGCGGCGATGGGGGGTGGAACAGAGGCTTCAGACAGCGATGGGGGGAGAGGCGTCTTAAGGCAGCGATGGGGTGGGTGGGTGGAACAGAAGCGTCTGTAGGCAGCGATGGGGGATGGATGGTGGAACAGAGGCGTCTTCAGGCAGCGATGGCGGTGGGGCAGTAGCACCCTCATATAGCAGTGATGGTGGAACAGAGGCGTCTGCAGGCAGCGATGGGGGGAGTGGAACAGAGGCGTCTTCAGGCGGCGATGGAGGGGGGATGGAACAGAGGCGTCTTCAGGCAGCGATGGGGGTGTGTGGAACAGAAGCGTATCCAGGCAGCGACGGGAAGATGGTGGAATAGAGGCGTCTTCAGGAGGCGATGGTGGGGGGGGGGAGGTGGAACAGAGGCGTCTTCAGGCAGCGATGGGGGTGGGTGGGTGGAACAGAGGCGTCTTCAGGCGGCGATGGGGGGACAGCGGCGTATTAAGGCAGCGATGGGGGGGGGGGGCAGAGGCGTCTTAAGGCAGCAATGGTGGTGGGGCAGCAGCACTCTCAGGTAGCAGTGATGGTGAAACAAAGGCGTCTTCCGGCAGCGATGGGGGGTGGGTGGGTGGAACAGAAGCGTCTTCAGGCAGCGATGGGGGATGGATGGTGGAACAGAGGCGTCTTCAGGCGGCGATGGGGGGGGGGACATAGGCGTCTTAAGGCAGGGATGGTGGAACAGAGGCGTCGTTAGGCAGCGATGGCGGTGGGGCAGCATCACTCTCAGGTAGCAGTGATGGTGGAACAGAGGCGTCTTCAGGGAGCGATGGGGCGAGAGTGGAACAGAGGTGTCTTCAGGCGGCGATGGGGGGAGGGTGGAACAGAGGCGTCTTCAGCCGGCGATGCAGGGACAGAGGCGTCTTCAGGCAGCGATGGATGAGTTGTGGAACAGAGGCGTCTTCAGGCGACGATAGGGGGGGGGGGTGAACAGAGGCGTCTTCAGGCAACGATGGTGGGATGGTGAAACAGAGGCGTTTTCAGGCGGCGATGGCGGTGGGGCATCAGCACTTCAGAAGTTCAGGTATCTAAAGGTCTAAAATAGTGCAGTTCCATCCGTCCCATTGATTCACCCGCTGCTCACCCGCTGCTGTGGCGACTAGAAGTTCAATAATGCACCTCCAGCATATAAAGCACAGAAATGTCTAACGAAAGGGATATATACATTCTATATAATATCGAAAATGTTTCAAAGATGTATGTGGTGTTAACACGGCCAAAATAAACTGATGCCTTATGTGATGTTAACACAGCCAAAAATAAACGGATTCTTCCATCGCTCTTGCTACTACGAATAAACGGTTCTGCAATTATGTCGCTTTAATTGCCTCGGTCCGGTAACGACGCAAGGTTCAGTAATGCACCTCCAACTCCATGGGCATGGACATACCGTAGATGTGGTACAAATGCTATAATTGCATATGCTGACTATGGAAAATTGGCATATACCAGGCACTTCAGAAGTGCCTTTCATTGTACCAGGTGTTTATACAGGGGCGTAGGAACTATGTTCAAGTTGGTGGGTGGGGGCAGGAGGCATTCTGAAGTCGATTCTTTCCATGCCAAGCCCATAGGCGTAATGTTAAAATCCAAAATGTTGGGGGGGAGGGGGCAGCTGCCACCCCCCCCCCCCCCCCCCCGGCTCCTACGCCTATGTGTTTATACCGCCCAATATAATACGATTATGTGCTGCGCCTTAATTCGGCCGTCATTGTCCAGGTGACTGAAAGTTCAGTATTGCACCTCAAACAAGCTTGGGGAATATATATTTCAAAATAAAGGCTTATATACGTTCTGCTTATCGTGAAAAACAATTGGGATGTGCATCAACTGCTTAAAGTGCTCAAAATAATGCAGCTCCATCCGTCGTATTAATTCGCCCGCTGTTGTTGTGACTAGAAGTTCAATAATTAACCTCTGGAACATTTAGCATATATACACCAATATATGTCAGTCTTTCATAGTCAACATGTACATAGCATACATGCCATTTTTATGGCATTTCCATGGCCAAGTAGTTGGAGGTGCAACTTTGCGCCTTTACCGTACCGGGGCAATTAAAACGATGCATTTTCAGAACCGTTTATTCGTAAGCGTAATAGAGATGGAAGGAAGATCGGATAGCTTTGGCCTGTGGTGACACTTGATGTATTTTTTAAATATTTTCCACATGAAGTAGAATGTGTAAATCCCTTTCCCTTGACATCTCTATAGAGATGTCCAGGGAAAGGGATTTACACATTCTACTTATTTCCAAAGGGGGCACATTCTACTTATTACAAAGGGGCACAGTTTCAAATAGATCCTATCTAATCTAGCTCACAAATATAAACCTAAACCTAAACCTAATCTTCAGCCACTGGGCAGGCAATCGCATGAATACCTAAGCTTGACACTGTATGAGTTATGCTAACAAAGAACAGTTTTAAAAGCTTATCTATGGCAGCCAACAGTAGTCACTCTTACAAACAACATTTAACAAACTAAATTAATTAGGTACATGAATTACTTGCAAACAAAAACAGCGGGGATCTTGCTGGATTTTACTATTCACAATCAAATTTTGTACTGCCTCTCATGCGCCACGCACGAAACAACTCACACAATCAGGCTTGAAATGCTGCAATCCATGGTGACAGTCACCTAAACCGCTGTCTAGTCAGAACATAATAAATATATATAGCACAGCAAGTTAACTGATGTGATGTAGTAAAAAGGATCAAAATTGAATATTAAGCTGCAGAAAGCTTACATTTCAGCAAAATAATTGCTATTGAAAATTGTTCGCATGATGACGTCACTTGTGCAGATGATGCAAACACGTTAGACTGCAGGGGCCGGCAACCTTTTTAGGGCGCGAGCCGGATGAGAGATCTGGAAGCAGTCGGCGGGCCGGGGCATAAATCGATACAATTAACGGCAATGACGTGTCACATTTTGGGAAATATGACAGCGTAATTAATGCATTTCAAAAGTTGTCTTAACAGCCAGTGGCGTAGCCAAGGGGGGGGGGCAAAGGGGCCATGCCCCCCCCCCCCCCCTGGAGGCCAGGCGGGCCCCTCTGGCGACCGAGCGAGGGCCCCCTGGGGCCGAAGGCCCCAGTGCTTTGGATGGTGTCAGGTGCCCGCAAAACGCCTTATGTCGCATAAAGAACGTCCCCGAACAAATCTAACACGAATAAATAACAGCATTTAAGAGCTGGTATTTATTTCGAGGGCCCCTCAGGCCTTCCCAGGGCCTCCAATTCCTTTCGAGGGCCCCTCAGACATTTCGAGGGCCCCCTCAGGCATTTCGAGGGCCCCTCAGGCCAGGCACGTAGCCTGAATTTCGTCCAGGGGGTGGGGGGGGGGGGGGGCGGCGCCTCGAAAGGGCCCCTTCCCGAGCGTTAACCCCCCCCCCCCCCCAAAAAAAAAAGGATATGAAAAACTCTACGGATTTCGGCCACTTTATTTTGTGAGGTTCAACTTTCCAGGGGCCCTCTGATCTGTCCAGGGGCCCTCTGGTCTGTCCAGGGCCCTCTGGTCTGTCCAGGGCCCTCTGGTCTGTCCAGGGGCCCTCTAGCCTGCTCAGGGGCCCTTCCGACCTGGCCAGGGACTGCACTGGCTGCTTTTTCACCCTGCCGACATCCTCAGGGGCCTCTCTGACCTGCCCAGGGGTCCTTCTGTGCTGGCCAGAGGCCCATTCGACGTAATCAGGGGCCATCTGACCTGCTCAGGGACCCTTTCGGTCTAGTCAGGGGCCCCTTTGACATGCACAGGGGTCCTTTTAACTTCCCAGAGGCCCTCTGGTGCTGGTCTGTCCAGGGGCCCTCCAGCCTGTTCAGGGGGTCCTTAAGACCTGGCAAGGGACTGCACTGGCTGCTTTGTCGCCCTGCCGACATGCTCGGGGGCCTCTCCGACCTTCCCAGGGGTCCCTCTGTGCTGGCTCGGTGCTCATTCGACGTGTTCAGGGGCCCTTTGACCCGCTCAGGGGCCCTTTCGGCTAGTACAGGGGCCCTTCTGACATGTACAGGGCTCTGCTGAACGTCCAAGGGCCCTCGTGGTCTTTCAGAAAGGGCCCTGGTGCCCCTAAAGAACCTCTGAAATGCTCTGAACTCTTAAAGACCACGCTCCGCGTAGTCCATGAGCGTGGTCTCGTCGGCCCTTTTCGGTGCGCTGCGCGCTGCGCGCCCGAAAAGGGCCCGCCGGGCCTCCAGGGCGGGGGGGGGGGGGCGGGTAGCCTCCCTCCGCCCCCCCCCCCCCTTGGCTACGTGCCTGCCTCAGGCCTACCGAGTTAATGTTATCGACTTTTAAGCGTTGGTTACAAAATGATCTGTCCGACCTCCTATTTCCCTAAATATGGCAGCATTTGGTAGCATAGCCAAGGAGCTACAATAGCAGCGCAAGCCCTCATGTGGATGCGCGTGAAGTTATTGTGACGTTAGGACAAAATGTATTGGGGTCTGGACGTTTGGAAGAAGACGTTTGGGATGGGTGGTGGTGGTGGGGGGGGGGGGGGGGGCACGGAAGTTTTTTAGGGGGAATCCCAAAGTCTCGCATTTCTGAAAACTCATCAGATTTTGCTTGCTTATGCATTGATAGCTGATTTAAAACAAACTTTCCTTAGATAAAGTTGCTTAGATTTTCTTATCAGGAAATGTGTACATTTTGTGCTGATTTCAGGCGGTTTGACGGCTGCTATGGCCCCTTTTCCCCTGGATCTGCCAAGTTTTTTTAGGGGGGGAATCCCAAAAATTCTCACACATTTCTGAAAACTCATCGGATTTCGCTTGCTTATGCATTGATAGCTGATTTAAAACAAACTTCCTTAGATAAAGTTGCTTATATTTTCTTATCAGGAAATGTGTACATTTTGTGCTGAATTCAGGCGGTTTGATGGGTTTGATGGGATATTAATTTTTACCCCCAAACTCGAACCCTAGATCCGCCAGTGTGTGGGCCCCCAATTGGCTACGAGGGCCCCTCTGATCCCGTTTGCCCCCCCCCCCCCCCTGGCCGAAATCCTGGCTACGCCCCTGTTAAACAGCTGAGATGTTTTGCCGTATGTCACATGGTGGAATATGTATACCTTCTTAGACAGACTGCGCCAGCAGGCAAAATCTATCTAAAAAAAAGAATGAAAGCACGTCTAAACTTCATTAGCCGACCAGTGTGCCCCAAAAATATTTGACTTCCGAGGATTAAATTTGTGGCAGCAGGCAAAAGTGAGAATTAAAACATCACGAATGCGCGCATTTACTTTATTGACATCATCGATCAGCGTACCTCGATCTGTCTTCCAGCGGCGGCGAGAGACCACACAAACGTACAGTTCGTCTCTCAGTGCGAAGGTTGGTGCTGCTGTTTGACGCGGACGCAGTGGCGCACGCAGGGGGGGGGGGGGGGGTCAAAGGGGTCAGCTGACCCCCCGAAATTTCTGAGGGGCCCGTATTTCGGAGGGGCCCGTTTCTGGTAGGGGCCCGGTCTTGGTAGAGGCCCGGTCTTGGTCAGGCCCGATCGAGGTAGGGGCCCGGTGCTGGCAAAGGCGTGGCATGGGGCCCGGTCAGAACGAGGGCCCGGTCACAAGAGGGCCCGGTCCTCGCATATTCTTGACACGGGCCTGTTTCTGGTAGGGGCCCGGTCTTGGTCAGGCCTGATCGAGGCAGGGGCCCGGTGCTGGCAAAGGCGTGATATGGGGCCCGGTCAGAACGAGGGCCCGGTCACAACAGGGCCCGGTCATTGCATATTCTTGATACGGGCCCGTTTCTGGAAGGGGCCCGGTCTTGGTCAGTTCCGATCGAGGCAGAGTCCCGGTGCTGGCAAAGACGTGGCATGGGGCCCGGTCAGAACGAGGGCCCGGTCACAAGAGGGCCCGGTCCTCGCATATTCTTGACACGGGCCTGTTTCTGGTAGGGGCCCGGTCTTGGTCAGGCCTGATCGAGGCAGGGGCCCGGTGCTGGCAAAGGCGTGATATTGGGCCCGGTCACAACAGGGCCCGGTCCTTGCATATTCTTGATACGGGCCCGTTTCTGGTAGGGGCCCGGTCTTGGTCAGGCCTGATCGAGGCAGGGGCCCGGTGCTGGGAAAGACGTGATATAGGGCCCGGTCAAAACGAAGGCCCGGTCACAACAGGGCCCGATCCTTGCAAATTCTTGATACGGGCGTATTTGATATTGATACGTATTGTTTACATTATCCATTGTTGCTTCAGGAAATGGTTTATGGCAACTAGTGGCAACATGATGGTGGGCGCGAATGACGTAGTCGAGGCGCACTAAAACCCCAACGATGATGATGATGACATAACTACGGGGGATCGGACTGCCTAACCTGCCTAACCTGTAAAATATAATTGTTGTTATTGTCATTTACCTGCCTAACCTGCCTAACCTGTAAAATATATTTTTTGTTGTTGTCATTTACCTCATTTCGTCAAATTTACTCTCGACAGTTGTACCGCACATCAGTAGCACACGCACCTAAAATTCGCACATCAGTAGCACACGCAGTCACCTTACACGACATTGACAAGAACATTATAATGTCTCAGGTCCCATGCTGTAGGGGGCCCGCTCAAAAACAAGTGACCGAAATCCGCGAAGTTTTCTCAAAACGGGTGGGGGCCCGCTCACAAGGGGGCCCGCTTTTGGGGCTCTGACCCCCCCCCCCCAAATGGAATCCTGCGTGCGCCACTGCGCGGACGAGCACGTCGATGTTCGGCTTGATGGATGACGTGGCCAGTCGGAGAACGTCGTTGAGGTGACGATCGGACACCTGGGAGCCAAGGCGGGACTTCGTGTACTTCATCTTCGAGAAGAGCTTTTCACAGCAGTAGGTACTGCCAAAAATCGCCACGATGCGCTGGACGTGAGAGGCGTAGTTGGGGTAGCTGCCTGTTGGGATGACGATGTCGCGTTAGAAAGGCAGAGGCGAAGACGTGCGAGATTTCCCTCTGAGCTCGTCGCTGCTCTGCAGCTCCACCAGCTCCATTCTGCAGAGAGGCAGGGGCTTCATCGACTGGGAAGTCGAATGGGGCTGTGACGAGCTTGAAGTCCGAAGCAAGTGCCCGGACCCCAGTGAAGCGGCGCGCGAACTCCTGTTGCAGGGTAGCAACAGTATCAGCACAGACTTCGCCGTCAACACCATCCGCGGCGCAAGCAGCCAGACGAGGGAAGTGATCGAATCTGCCCTGAGACAGCTGGGTCTTCCACAGGCGCAGTTTGACCTCGAAGGCGGTGACGTGGGCATGCATATCGGTCACGAGGAGGCCCTTTCCCTGGAGCGTGAGGTTCAAGGCGTTCAGGTGAGACGTGAGGTCAGCGAGCAGCGCCAGGTCGGCCAGCCACCGTGGGTCGCAGTACTTCTCAGCGTGGGACTGTCCCTTCTCACGCAGGAAACTGGCAATTTCCTGCCTGAGGTCCCACACGCGGGACAGCATGGTCCCACGACTCAGCCAGCGCACTTCGCTGAAGTAGAGCAATCACCGTAGTTCCCCTCTACTTCGTCCATCAGGGACTGGAACTGACGGTGGTTTAGGCTGCGAGACAAGATGTAGCTGACGGACTTTACCACCACCGACATCACATCCACCAAGTTGGCAGACTTAGCACAGAGCGCCTCCTGGTGAATGATGCAGTGCATCTTCTGTATCGGCTGTGTGTGTCCGGACGCCTCACAGTGACGCACCAGCAGAGAGGCGGCGCCCTTTTTCTCTCCAACCATGGCAGGAGCACCGTCTGTGGTCACGTACACGAGGCGTGAGAGGTCCAACGAATGTTGTTTCACGCACTGAAGCACCGCGCCAAATATGTCCTGTCCTGTTGTGGTGTTGCGCAGCGGAACGAGCTGCAGGAATTCTTCGAATACCTGCAAGTCGGTGGTTACACCCCGGATGAAAACAGCCAGTTGGGCTGTGTCCTTGACGTCAGTGCTCTCATCAAGAGCCAGGGCGAATGCGACAAGGTCGGAGATCCGTGATTTGACAGAGTCATGTATATCGTCCGACATGTCTTCGATGCGGCGACAGGCAGTGCGAGACGACAGAGAAACGGCATCAAACGCAGATCGCTGCTCAGGGCAGATGCAGTCAACTGTGGTGAGCAGGCATTCTTTGATGAAGTCTCCGTCTGTGAACGGCTTCATCCTGGAAGCTATGAGTCGGGATACCTCATAGCTGGCACGTGACACATTCTCACCTTTTTCAGCTTGTTTCTGGAAGAGCGAAGTGCTCTTCTGCAGATTCCCGGATAGTCTGACGACGGCAGCCTTCTTCTCAGCAGCAGACATCGATGCGTAGCTTGATTTGCCGTGTTCAGTTTCCCAGTGGCGGCGCACATTGAACTCTTTGAGAACGGCCACTGCCTTCAAACAGATGACGCACTGGGCCTTCCCAAAGCGCTCGATGAACATGTAATTCTCCCACTCAGGATTGAACGCTCTGCATTCGAGGTCAACCTTTCTCTCTTTGACAGGTGGAGTAGCAGACACGATGAACACCGCGCGATTGAAAAGCAGGCACCGATTCACCTCCCACAGCTCCGAATTACGCCAGACAACTCGGTATTTCATCACTTTGAACGCATTGAACTGCGTTTTCTTTTATGTCACGCGCAACCGATCTCGTGATGTATCGAGTGCAGTGGCGGATCCAGGATTTTCTAAGGCAGGGGGCTTCAGGCCCGAGGGCGGCATATTTCCTCGGTAACAGGGGCGGCATGGTCCAAAGAGGCGGCAATCCAATATGTCAATTAAACGGGTCAAATATGCCTCTTCCTTAACCCGTGCCCCCGGGGGGGGGGGGGGGGGGGGCAGAATCTGCCCCCTCCCGGATTTTCTCAGTATCTTGAAAACTATGATAGATATTGACGTGAAACGTTCCGTACCTTATGTTGCATCCATTTTACGTCTTCTCTCAACATGTCAGTTGGGCAAACTACAGAGGCGAACAAAATAGATCAATCAATTTTTAGATTTTGTTATGCCCATATTTGGGCATACATGCAGTATCAAACTGTGAGGCCTGTCATTAGGACAATTCGTAGCAACATACGCATACTCGGAGGTTAAAAAGTGTCGGAGAACATGTTGTCCATCAATATATCGGAATAATAAATGAGACCATATTCGGTCATTCCCCTTATTCCACGTAAATGACGATCCAAATATTGATTCCGCGACGCAACGACCACAGTGCGAAATATATTTTTAGATCGGTAGTCAGCCGGCTAATCCAATTTTAGATCATGAAGTCAGGTGCCGAATCAAAATTAAATCGCTGAGGCTGCTGCGAGTGCCGAAATTGAGATCGCTGACCCTTACTTTGGCCATATCTGCCAAAGTAGGGATCTGATCATACAAGTACAAGACAATATGATGGCGCGATTCGTGCAGTTTCAACCGAAAAAAATCCAGGGGTGATGTGCATTTTTTTTAGTGGTGATAGGGTGTTCGAAGGTGTGAATGTCAGGAAAACAATACATTTTTAGATCGGATCTCCTTATAAGGGCATGCTCCGCCCATTTTGATGACGTCACGACCTAATTTTTGATCGATCCATTTTTAGATCGCCTCCCCGTAGTTTGCCCAACTGATGTAATTTAAATTAGTGAAGTAGTTAAGGAGATAATAACGTTTAAGTGACGTCAGGTCATGCCATTTTTGGTGGAAAAACGATAAATGTTTGAAAAACCGTAGACAATCGAGTTGTAAGGCAAATTGCAAAAAAATCAAATGAAAGAAAATGCAATTTTCTTCAAAAAGGCACGATGTTTTCCGAGGGCGGCATGATGCCTTCCGAGGGCGGCATGATACCTTCCGAGGGTGGCCTTCCGAGGGTGGCATGATGCATTCCGAGGGCGTCATGATGCCTTCCGAGGCGGCGATGTACCTTCTGAGGGCGGCATAATGCGTTGCGAGGGCGGCAAGCTGTCTTCTGAGGGTGCCAGGGTGCCTTTCAACAGTGCTACGACTATGTCGGTAGACACAAGGGCGCCCTGGCGGCCTCCCGAGAACGCTACAGCGCCTTCGGCGCCGGCAAATCCTTTGCAAGAACGTCGTCGCGGCGCCTTCGGCGCCGCGGTGCCCGAGGGCGCCGTTTTCTAAGGCAGGGGGCTTCAGCCCCTACGCCCCACCCTGGATCCGCTACTGATCGAGTGTGGTACCTCCAACGCGAAGATACAAACCAATAGGGTAGGTAAGTGTGCAGACCGGTGCAGACTGCGAGAGCCTGTCAGATGTCTGTAGCTAGCAGTCAACGTTTAGTAAAAACTGCTGATCAAAGCTTACTCTTGCTGGTTTGTCTAAATAAGAAGTAATAATTGCAAGTCGTGCTTGGAAACTGGTGAAATATATGTAGCGATAAATATTTTTACAATGTTTACAACGGTCACTTTTTGTTAAAACTATTTTCGATTTCTGAAGGCACCGCGGGCCGGAATACAATGTAAGTTGCCGATACCAGCCGCGGGCCGGACGTCAGGCGGTCGCGGGCCGGAGGTTGCCGACCCCTGCCGGTTAAAGGCATTGGGATGACAACGGCCTGGGCGGAACGATCGGACTGTATTTTGTTCTAGGCGCGTCGTTCACGTAACAATTTGTTACCTCTGATTACCTTCACCGTAGTGTTGTTTTTCAGGGGATCATTTTTTCGATATCGAAACGAAAAATAAGCAAAAACAATATAAGTGCAAATTCAACTAAAGGGGCTCCAGATGTGAATTTCGTTGCATCCAACCATCACAATAATAGCTACTTATCGTAGGAAAAAATAATTTTGACAGTTCAAAACAGTAGGCACACTCCCTTTAAAGGAAATAGTTCACCTTCAACATGGGATTTTGAACTGAAATAGCAGTTTTGTAGCCCGTGTTGAGAAATCCTTATCTGCAACTTGTCTTGGCTGAAGAGACTCTCCAGCCGAAGATATTTGACTTTGTGGCGAAGGAATGCGGCGCATATATGATATACCGTACCGTCTGAGAGTGCCAGCACTACCAGGGCGCATGCGCAGACCAATAACGCACACCATAACATTAATAATTTACGACCTTCTGTCCTGAATTGGCGCGATGTAGGACCATTTTTGAAAAGAAAAAAAGAAACTGTATTAAAAATATAATAAAATCGTGTTCTGAAAATTTCCGAAGGTGAACTATTTCCTTTAAATTATGCCATATTTTCGTATATGCTGTTTTGTAACGTCTTATGTATTTTTGTATACAGTAAATGAGCTCTGCCTTTTTCTACCGTGTCACTAGATTTGCCCCCCCCCCCCAAACAAACAAACAAAAACGCTGCTAGATCCGCCCCTGATCATGCCTTGTTTCTCCCGTCAGGCGCATTTTGGGCGCTGTGGAGTACAGCCGAGGCAGAGACCCAGGTCCGCTTGGCGCTACTACCCGCTGTCGGCCGGCGGCGGCAGCGGCTCGCGGGAGGTGCGCTGGAGTCGCCACCGCACGCCGTCCACGTCACGGGCTCAGAGCACCTCAGTCAGGGCCTGTCCTCTGGTGCTGCTGGAGATGCTGCTGCTCAAGCTGAGCGACCGCTGCCGACTGCAGCAGGACGAGGAGAGCTGCCTGAACTCCCCTTACTCCTCGATTTAAAGGGAAATAATGACCTTTTTCCACAAAAATGGAGTTAGCACTTGAAATCGCCAGACGAGACCAAAATATATTATAAATTCATCACATTTTGCATGAAAACTTTCCTACCGAAAGATATTTCAAGTTAAAGTTGATAAGTGTTCCACACTTTTAACGACCGGTACTTGCAAGTACTTTTGGTCCTCATCAAACTGCGGGATTTTCCCGTATTGTTTTTTACGCAATGGAGTGAAAAATATATTCTGCGTTCTGCTTGTTATGATTATATGCCCGGCGATCTTCTAAAACTAACAGCGATTGGAAAAAGTGGCAATAAAATCGGAAGCTCATCGATGCACATCAACGGCGGCATAGTTAGTGGTTGCGACCCTCAATTTGTGAAAATCGATTCATTTGTTTTCAACATTAGGAGTATTGTATAATTTGTCTGTGGCTGTATATAACACTATGCTTTATATTATCATGAAAAATAATAATTTTTCCCCAAAAAACTAACAAACAATAACACAAAACTGGCAATTAAATCGGAAGCTCATCGATGCACATCGACGGCGACCTATTTAGCGTCGGCGATTTGTTTACAAAGTCATTGTCATGCTTCTCGGCGCACATAACCATTGTGGCGAGTTGTTCCTGATTAGTATACCAAGTCCCGTAGCAGGCTTTGTTAATGACGTCACTGGTGCCATTATTGTGTAGCATTGCAAAATATATCTGATTTTGAGTTGAAAGCTAATTAAAGACTTATTCAAATTATTGTTTTTAAGTTTGAATTTTCTTGTTAAAGGAAATAGTTCACCTTCGGATTTTTTTCAGAACAGGATTTTATTATATTTTTTAATACAGTTTCTTTTTTTCTTTTCAAAAATGGTCCTACATCGCGCCAAATCAGGACAGAAGGTCGTAAATTATTAATGTTATGGTGTGCGTTATTGGTCTGCGCATGCTCAGACCAGTGCTGGCACTCTCAGACGGTACGGTATATCATATATGCGCCGCATTCCATCCTTTCATCGACATCGGACCTTCGGACGCCTTCCAGCCAGCCTTCGCCAGCCCTCCACCGCTTCCGGGTGCGGAACCCTGACCACTTGCGTGTGGCAGGGTTGTAGACCCTTAGATAGGTAGACTTTAGATATTTTTAAGTAGGTAGATTCATTAGATACAATTTTTTTATTGGCAATAGGCCTCCTCCACGGTTTAGGTCCCCTCCAGTCTTGAGAAGTTAATTTGCAGTTGCCAACACGTTCTGTCGTGTGTGGCAATTAACGTAAACAGTTAGCCCCCATCCATCCCCTCCTGAGCCACGACGATGGCTACCCCCCCCCCCCCCGGAACCCCGCCCCCCCCCCCCCCGACCCTCCCGACCCCCCTCTGGGGTCTCCCGGCGCACGGCCGCGTGCCCCCCGTCCCCCTCCCGGCCCCCCTCAGGGGCCCCGGCCCGGCGCTCGACTGCCGCCTAGTAGCGATCCCCCCAACGGCCCGGCGTTCCTCTTAATGAAGAGGCTCGACGGAGTTCCGTTCCGGTCAACGAACCCCTTCGCCATCAGGCGTGGGATCCGTTCGATCTGTGGTGGGGACGTGGCTATGGCCAAGTCCATCCGCTCTGGCGCTCTGCTTCTGCAGACGCTAACCGGACAGCAGAACGGTTTGCTGCTGGCGCTAAAATCCTTCACTGGTGTAGCAGTGAAGGTTGAGGTCTCCATCTACCTAAACTCGGTGGAGGGCCTCATCTGGTGCCCTGAGGTGGCAACCTCTCAGAGGAGGAGATCCTCTGGGAGCTGGAAACCCAGGGGGTGGTGGAGGTGGTGCGGCTCAAGTCCCAGAGACCAGAGCAGCCCAACCCCCTGCTAAAACTGCGGTTCCACGGCCTAGAACTGCCGTGCCGAGTCTACTGCGGCTACCTGAAAGTAGCAGTGACTAGGTGGATCCGGCCTCCCCGGCAGTGCCGCAAGTGTTCGGTCACTCGACGGCCAGCTGTCACGGGTACTTCGACATCTGTGGCCAGTGTGCGATGCAGCATAACACCGACGACTGCACCGCCGCAGCTAAGTGCTGCGCCGGCTGCGGCGACGCCCACCCAGCCTGGTACCGAAAGTGTCCGGTCCAGGTGGCGTACGTCGAAGCGGAGCGGGTCCACACCGGAGCCGGTACCGCCCCATCCATGTCCCCAGCCCTGAACCCCACCGACTGGCCGCCGCTGCCCACCGCAGCCCCAGCCAATTAGACCCCCGGTGCTCGCCCTCTGCTCCCTTCGCAGACGGCATCGCAGCCCAGAACCCCGAAGAGGGGTTACCCGCCCATGAACGTGCTGCCCAGCCCAACCCCAGCCGAGCCCACCCCGGCTCCCTCTCCCTCCTTCGGGTCACCCTCCCTCCACAGGGAGTCCCGTTCCACGGAGGAACCCTCCCCACCCTCGTCTGACGACGAGACACTAATGCGGACCGCCTCTCTGAAGGCCGCCTGCTCCCAGCCCTCCCGCTCCAACTCCCCGCCCTCCCGCTCCAACTCCCCGCCCTCCCGCCCCCGGCCACTGAGGAGAGCCCGACCCCCTCCCCGCAACCCCGGTCACGGTCGAAGCGCCCCCGCTCCCGCGCACCCAGGCACACCCGAGCGACCGCAGGGCGCGGTCCGGACAGCAGCGACTAATAATGAACCAGTCAGAATTCGTCCTCCAATGGAATGTTAGATCTTTAATATCCCATTGGGGGCAATTCAAACATTACGTCTTAAATAATAATCCGTTAATAGCCGCTGTCCAGGAAACCCATTTTATTGACGCCGACTTTAACAATTATACTCTTAAAATCTACGGTTATAGCCTTTATACAAATAACGTAAATGCATCACCGCGCCGAGGCGGCTCGGCTTTGCTTATTTCAAACCAACTTTTGCATCATAAAATCGACCTTCAAACAACCTTAGACGCAGTCGGCGTTAATATTAAAATCGCTCAGCTAGAAATAACTCTCATCTCAATTTATTTCCGTCCTACGGAGGACATAGACATTTATTCTTTTTCCCAGCTTATTACAAATATTAACACCCCATGTCTGATTATGGGCGATTTCAACGCGCATAGTCGGGCGTGGGGCTGCCTTCGGAACTCTCTCCGAGGCCAAATTATGCTGGACCTACTGGACCGGCATAATTTGGTCTTCCTTAACGACCAATCACCCACACACGTACACCACTCAGGAGGCGAGGTGACTTACAGCGCCATCGATCTCGCCTTCGCCACACCACGCATCGCGACTCTTTTTACATTTAACGCACAATCAGACCCTCTTTTTAGTGATCATTTCCCAATTCACTTAGAACTACAAGTCCCTTCAGGACAGACAAATTTTTACTCCCTGCCTAGATGGAACCTTCGCAAAGCCGACTGGTCCTCCTTTCAAAAACACATTGACACTAGTCACCCCGCAGACTCCCAGACCGACATTAACACATTTTTAAACACTATTTTCGCATCAGCACATCAGCACATTCCACACACACGCACACACACACAACACCACCCGAGGCAGCGTACTGCCCCGTGGTGGAACACAGAATGTCAGAGAGCGGTCGCCCTCCGGAAAAGAGCATTTCGGAAATTGCAAGCTTATATTACTGCAGAAAACGAACACGAAGTACGGAAAGCTCGCTCTTTGGCTAAAACAATCATTGACAAAGCAAAAAAAAGAATCTTGGCAGGAATTCTCATCTACCTTCAATCGATTTATCTCCCTCTCAAAAATTTGGACATTAATTAAATCGTTTTCAAATAAAAGACCACCGTCATACAAAATCCCACACTTACAAATACACAACACGTCTTACACGCTTCCCCTAGAGGTGGCGACACAATTTGCACAACACTACGCTAACATATCATCAACACAACAATGTACACCAACTTTTACTAACCAACTTAATGATCAATTTCAATCTATTAGCTTTGACTCTAATAACGTAGAAATCTACAGCTCTCTTTTTACCAACTCCGAGTTAACGTATGCTATCGGTAAATGTGGTAAAACTTCTGTAGGGCCAGATCAAATTGATTACTCTTTCTTTAAAAACTTGACAGAGACTGGTCTCACCAACTTACTAACAGCCTTCAACACCATGTGGTTTGATGGCACTTTCCCTGAATCTTGGCATAATAGTACGCTAATTCCTATAATTAAACCTCGCAAACCCAAATCTTCTCCCGCTAGCTATCGCCCTATTTCTCTAACTAGTTGTGCATGTAAACTATTCGAACGCATGGTTAACGGACGCATCAGGACATACATTGAATCAAATAATTTACTTTCCCCACACCAAAGTGGTTTTCGACCTGGTCGCTCCACTGCGGACAATTTAGTTGGTCTTATCGACTCTGTCCAGCGCGGCTTTCGAGGGAGAGAGGTCACAGTTGCCCTCTTTCTTGATTTGAGAGCTGCGTTTGACAGAGTCAACAAAACCGCACTTCTAGTAAAGGTCCATAAGGCCGGAATTCGAGGTCGACTCGCCAAATTTATCCAAAACTTTTTAGAAAATAGAACTTTTAATGTAAGGTGTGGTAACACATATTCTCCAAATCAAAATCAGGACCACGGTGTCCCACAGGGATCGGTCCTCTCCCCGACCCTATTTTTAATTATGATTAACGACATTTTCAGTAATATTAATAAGATCGACAAAGGTCTCAAATTTTCAATGTACGCTGATGACCTGGCGGTGTGGTTCTCGCACCCGAGTGTCGATCAAGCCAGCAAAATGTTACAACTAGTACTCATTGATATAAAGGTATGGTGCGACCAATGGGGTCTGGAAATTTCTCCAAGTAAATCTGCATCTCTAATTTTTTCAAAGAAACCTGCATATGTGGAACCCTACATTCCATTAAAATATAACAATCAAATTATCCCTTTCGTCAAATCATTCAAGTATCTGGGAATAACGCTAGACACACGTCTCTCGTTCATCCCACACTTCAATGATTTAGTGCAGAGATGCACGCGACGAATTAATATTATGAAGTCATTGGCTGGTCGGGAGTGGGGCGCGGATCGTGCCACTCTCCTCCAACTATATACTTCCCTGATACGTCCAGTACTGGATTATAACGCATTCTTATTTGATGACATATGTTCCAAACAAATTAAAAAATTGCAAACTGTCCAAAACACTGCCTTGCGCATCGTGACTGGAGCCTGTCGCACCACCAACACCACAAACTTACACATCGACACAAACATTCCCACACTCTGCCGCCGACGCAAATACACATTACTTAGATTCTACGCCAGAGCAAGTTCACACCCCACACGCCCAACATTCCACATCTTAAATCACCCAGCACCCACTAGACGACAAACACTGTTACAAAAACGACACCCGCTTATCAGTCACAGAATCAGACAAACACTCACGCTATTCAACATCGCTCACATCACCACAATGCCAACGCCACCACCACTCACATCTCACTGGCTAGACACAACACCAGACACACACCGCCTCTTCACACACAACAAAAACACAGTCACCGCGTCAGAGACACTCACACTCTTCCACGAACACAAAGCACAACACAACACATACACATACATATACACAGACGGTTCACGGCGCGAAGGCCGAACCGGTGGTGCATTCTACACAAACACAGTTAGCAATAACTTTAGACTTCCCGACATAAATAGCGTATACACAGCGGAATTGTCATCCATTTTATTAGCATTAATATATGTCAGAAAAGAAAAACTTAAGGAAGTAGTCATTTGCACAGACTCGTCCGCCTCGCTCACGGCCATTTCCTCAATTAGTGACTGTAGAAACCCGATAGTATTTAAAATCAGACAGCTAATCAAGTATTTAAACAGTAAAAACAATAGTATTAAATTCCTCTGGATCCCAGGACATGCAGATATCCCGGGAAACGAGGAAGCTGACAGACTTGCGAAATTGAGCCTAGAATTACCTTCAGTAAACCAACTTCCAAGCCCAGTGTCTTAAATTATATCAATTCTCAACTTAGCATACTGCGCCAAAGCGAGTGGGATGCCGCTCCGCATTTTCATCTTTATCCAATCAAGCCAAAAGTCCAACATTTTATATCTAGTCAACAGAATTGTAGAGAGAAGGAGGTAATATTGGCACGCCTCCGTCTCGGTCATACAAAAAATACTCATTATTATATTATGGAGAATCTCCCGCCACCAAATTGTCAACATTGCCCAGGTTATCCGCGCTACACAATTAAACACTTACTTATTACTTGCCCAGTACACAACGATAAACGACAGAACATTATTAATTACACACAACAAAACCGCATCACATTAAATCTTCAAACACTGTTAGGTGATAGTTATCCTGAACTGATAGGTCTCCTCTTAGATTATCTCTACCAAACACGTTTAGCTAAACAAATATAACAGGGGTTTTTGACCCTGCGCATTTTTGGCCCACCGCGCAGGTTTTTTCCCCTTTGCTATAGACGCTGGGTTTTTTATTATTCAGGACTTTTCGCCCAGCTAAACACACCCCACAACCAGGTCTCGCCGAGGCGCCGGAGCCAGGGAGACTGGCAACAGTCTCCCGTTGTTGCAATGACGGCACCCCCACGGCTCCATCAACTCTGACACTGTACGAGTATTATTCCCAGGCCCAGGCAGGTGGTCGACAGGCATCACCTAACACTTGCTATGACACCCCCACACCTTCATTGCTTGGTCCTTGGTCAGTGCAGGGGCCGGTAGTGCGATTAGGCTCTCGCTCACGGCATCGCACTGACCTACAATACGCTATCACACACACACACCCGAGTGTGCTCAATACCTGGGATAGAGGCCAGATCCTACAACATGACTCTGCACACGCTTGAGGACCGTGTCGCGGCAGTTGTAGCACACTCGGAGCACCTACACTACCACACTAGATCAGATTTGTCACACCAGATCTGATCTGGAGTGTGCTCCAGGCACCACGACATAACTCGCTGCACACGGTTCCCGGGAGTGTATATTCTTTTAGATAGGCAGAGAATTGCACCCCCGCGGGACCGGCCGCGGCGAGTTATGTTGAGCACACTCCGAGCACCCACACAACCAATGACCAGACCGACCTAGGGCCTGTCACCAGCTCTGGGTGTGTATGTAATACAAATATGTATGTATGTGTGTCTCGTGTTTTACTTATTTTTGACCTTGAACGAAATACTTAACGTAATGTTAGATATTATATTTACTTTGAACAATAAATTGTCCGGGTACACATAAACCGGTTAACGTATTTAATTAACGTAAAATAGCTACCCTTCTCCCTAGCTTGCCCGGGTGCACATAAACCGGATAACGTAACTCTTTTCCTGGCAAATTGCCAGATGTCACTCCCCCACCCGGAAAATGGCTATAGGCGGTCCGGGGGAAAAAAACGCCGCATTCCCATCCTTTCTTCGACATCGGACCTCGGACGCCTACCAGCCAGCCTGCTCCAGCCCTCCACCGCTTCCGGGTGCGGAACCCTGTACACGTGCGTGTGGCAGGGTTGTAGACCCTTAGATAACTAGCCCTTATATATTTTTAAGTAGGTAGTTTCATTAGCTACAAATTTGTATTGGCAATAGGCCTCCTCCACGGCTTAGGTCCCCTCCAATCTTTGAAGTTAATTTGCAGTTGGCAACACGTTCTGCCGTGTGGGCCAAATTTAACGTAGTTCCCTCCAACACCTCTCCCCGGGTCATGGCGACCCCCCCCCCCGCCCTTCCGTCCCCCCGACCCTCCCGACCCCCTCTGGGGTCTCCCGGCGCGCGACCGCGTGCCCCCCTGGACGGTCCCCTCCCAGCCCCCTCAGGGGCCCCGCCCGCCCCGTCCAGGGGCCTGGCTCTCGCCGGACTCCCGTCCCCCCGACCCTCCCGACCCCTCAGGGGTCCCCCTCCAAGCCCCCCTCGGGGCCCCTCCAGCACTGCCACAGAGCATGCGCAGACCAATAACGCACACCATACAATCAATAATTTACAACCTTCTGTCCTGAATTGGTGCGATGTAGGACCGTTTTTAAAAATAAAAAAATAAACTGTATTAAAAAATATAATAAAATCGTGTTCTGAAAAAAAATTCCGAAGGTGAACTATTTCCTTTAAATGGTTCTTATAATAATGGAAAATCGTGGATATTGGATATACCACTTTTCTTATTAAATAGAAAATCTAATTTGTATATTTTTGTAATGCTTTTTATTGGCTTGCTTTGTGGTGTATATATATATATATATATATATATATATATATATTGTGTATATATATGTTTAAATATTATTTTAAATGGCAGCGTCGCCGTTATCCACCGGATAAATATCCTTTTCAAGAATAGCAACCATGGCGGACGTAAGTTAAATATTTGTGTCGCCTTTTCTGGCTATATATTGGTAGATGTTGTTTCTAAGTAATTTCTAAGGACTTATCGTGATAGTATTTAGCATTATATTGTCTTGTTTCTTTGTCTCATATCCAAAGATGCTTACAAATCGATGTTACTTGTGTGCGGCGTTTATGTCTCGGCTCCATTTGTGGGAAGCTTAGTTAAAGAGTGTGCCTACTGTTTTGGAATGTCAAATATTTGTCATACGGTAAGTAGCTATTGGTTTGATTGTTGGATACAATGAAATTCACATCTTCAGGGTGGGAATTATACTTTTTTGTTGTTGGTGAAGTACATATCTTTGCAAACAAAGAGTACAAAAATAACCTGATGGTAGGCCAAAAATAAGAAATAATGATATATTAATGAATAATGATGAATGATGATTAACTACAAAACTAAATTCCCCAGATCAAAATGTGCCAACAATTCTTGGTAGGTCAAGGGGTAACAAACAGTACCATGAGTCACAAAAATCAAGGTTCAAGGTTACTATAAATAAAGGCTGGTCTGGATACATATGGAAGCCTTAGATGACTATGATGACGTCACTGGATTATGGGATTATGGCTGGCGACCCCAAGATCAGACTTATGGCTACATGCAAATCTTAGGCTTTGTCCCGATCAGACTTAATAGATGAGTTGGGTACACTAGGGAAAGTATCAAGATCTTACGCCTCCTGAGGTGTCAAGATCTTGACACCTTTCCATTGCAATTGAATGGTCAGAATTGGTCATTTTCGAACAACAATTTTGAATGAACTATTTGCATTTGTGAGTCAACTGAGACAAATATCTGAAGATTAGGCCTGAAACTTCACATACAAATGTTCAATCGTGATATTAAA
Source organism: Chirona hameri (assembly GCA_036785665.1). NCBI lineage: Eukaryota > Metazoa > Arthropoda > Thecostraca > Balanomorpha > Balanidae > Chirona > Chirona hameri. The sequence goes on along the minus strand of JAXIVJ010003880.1, from coordinate 32,076 downwards.
TATATAATAATGGTAGAAAATGGACCAAATCAAGGATCAAGAACTTGCGACCACAACTGGGCTGGGGCCCGCCGGTATCAAGAAGTTGATACCACCGTTTCTGGGCGAGATCAAGTTCAAGATCAAGTGCGTCACCAAGAAGTTGATACCACCTTGTCAGCCTGCCGGATCAACTTCTTGAGACCATGCCCGGGCACATGAGACGAGATTGACAAGCCGCAACTAAATTGTGAAATATAATTATTAGGAACTAACTGAGATATTCTTAAATAAATTACTGGTAACAGCGAATTAGTGTTCACTGTCTGCGATATAAGTTGCCATCTGCATATAATTTGAAGTTTAATGTGCAGTGATCGTGCAAACAAATCACGGCAGCACCGGTGCTGACCTGAACTTGGCATCGTCATGACCAGGGCTGCGGAATCTAAGTCGATTACGCCCTGAGTTGGCAATTCTGTCCAGAGTTTTGGAGTCTCCAAAATGGAACCGACCCCGGAGCAGAGCCGATCAGGGGCGCAGTCGGGGGGGAGGGGTGCCACCCACCAGGCTAAGTATTATTTCCCAACCCCACTACGGGTTCGAGGCGAGCTTAGAGATCGACGAAGGCAACATTTTCATCAGCAAACCGGCAATTTTCTACAGGGACTAGTCCACGTTCAACTTTGTGGGGCTGGCAGGCTGCTAACTGGTACAGGGAGACCGTCTGCTGACGCCAAACGAAGCGGCTGGATCCGCCCCTTTGCCATGAACTCGTGAACGCCCATATTTGTTCACTGAGTCTGAATTAAATTCCAGGACAGCCTCCGTTATGCGCCAGTCGTAAAGCCATACTCAACTGTCCTATTATATTGTTATATTGTTATCACATACCAGCAGGGTGGGAATTCTACTTTTTTTGTTGGTGGAGGAGTACATATCTTTGCAAACAAAGTACATAAATAACCTGATTGTAGGCCAAAAATAAATACTGATATACTAATTAATAATGATGAATGATAAACTACAAAACTAAATTCCCCAGATCAAAATGTGCTGACAATTCTTGGTAAGTACCTATGCATTCATGCAGAAAAGCAATGTATACCTACCTAAGCACACATTTTCTTTTTTAGGACAACAATTCAGAACAATGCCAGAAAACTGTTTCATCAACATGGGGCCTGGCGGTCATAACCAGGAAATGTGTCCATGTAAAATGAGGCACTTTTAGTGTTTTTTTTTCTTCAGTCTGGCTCCAACCGAATAACAATTCAAATCACGAACTGGCCTTCATATCATAATTAAAATTATTTAAATGCGCTACTGAAAAAGATACCCACTGTGAGATCAACCCCACAATAATCAGTAATCACAACTCACGTGTTCGCCGCGTGTGCGTCACCAACAAACAATGACAAAGGCTGTTGTTTCACTACTCGCTACTATTCTATGATCGAATGGCAAACGTCACAGGTACAAGGGAGCTAACGGCTATCCATACTGGTCCAGCTCTCAATCAAGCTAGTCGAATGGTCAAAACCGAATAGGCTTCTGACGTCACAAATGTGAGTCAACATGTTACAGAGATAACAGCATCCCAGCGCGTTTTGCCGTCAGAAAAGTACTTGTTACTCTTTTACAGAGTACTTGTTCTCTTTCTGAGGCGGGAGAATAATTGGTGGGGCAATTGGAGTAGGTCACACTGTGTTGTGGCATAGGGACCTACTCTAATTACATTTGTACTCCCAATAGTTGTACTCTCGTCAGTCTCTCAGGTCGATATCTCCGGAACCGTTCCACGCAGCGCCATGAAATTTGGCACAGCTATTGATACATCTCTTTTGCATCTTCTGACTAAATTTGATGTCAGGGTCATGTCAGGTCAGGTCACCAGGTCACTTTAAGTGACCCTACCTCAAAAACCAATCAGAATACTACCAAAGAAAGAGTTTTGGAATGATCGATTTGAAACTCATGAGGTATGACAAGGTCATCAGGAACTACAATTCGTCTATCCTCTATTTTTTTTTTATATCAAGGACTATTGACAAAATCAGTCAGGGGAGGATCCGTGGGTTGTTGGGGTGGGGTGGGGGGGGGGGGGGGGGAGAGGAGAAAATCCAGTGGCGTATTTCCAAAAAGTTGTTGAGTGGGGGAGGAGGGGGTAGCGGGCCGTCAGCCGTCAAGTTGTTGACCCGGGGTTGGGGGGAGGAGGGGGTTAGCAGACCGTCAGCCGTCAGCGATCTATATTATATTCCCCGGCCTCTACGCTGTGGCTGTTGTGTTGCGATGTTACGATAAATTAGTTGTCGAGACTCTTTACCAGGGTAATAGAACAACGGGTAGAACAGTAAGGAATGTAACGCCCAAATGAATTAGAGAAGATATAATTTGTATCGTAATAGTTTTGTCTATTATAAATTAATGGTATTGTTTGCTATCAATAACGTCTATTTCCATAGATTACATCTTTATTTATTGAATTAAACGCCAGCAAATATACGGAGTAGTAGTCAAAGTAGTGTATTTACAGTACATATAGTAGCATTTGGAAGTGATCATATTAAATTCTACTACAAAGTAGTAGTCGAAGTAGTGTATATTTCAGTACTGTAGTGGAATTTAGAAGCGATCAGCGGTCGTTCCGACATTTTTTAACCCCCAAGCCCATTTCACTCCTTTAAACCCGGAATATCGAAAAATGATAAATAAAAACGTTGTAGCTAAGGCTTGTAGCTATCTGTTCCAGAAGTTAGATTTAAAATATGTACCATAGGTTACGAGCCAGCTTCGTCTGAAAATCATCGATTTAACATGGGAACCCTATGGTGTAGTAGGTTTTTAACGCCCAAACGCCCGAGTGCTGCCAACCGTTACTGGTGGGGGCTGCTCTTTACTGAATGCGGCGCTTTCAGCGCAAATAACCCGCGTGAAGGCACACTGTGGAGATTTGTTTTTGCTGACGGCGTTTGCCTTGTGAGTTGGGTTTGTTCAAGGAAACTTTATAACTTTGTTTGGTTTGTTAACAGTTCAAGTTGGGACTTGGGTTTGTCTTTGCCTAAGCTTTTATTTTAATCCAGTGGCAGTGGGTGGATGGAGGTAATTGTGGTGTTGGCTACAATTCAGTTCAACTTTCCAAGCCAGAAGTCAACCTTTTATGAACAGGTTTTCTCTGCAACAAACACTTTTATTAGTTAATAAACAATAGATATTTCTGAGGAGTACAAAAAAAAAACAATTTTTACAGTCACAATTTGGGAGTACAAATGTGTTGGTGTATATGGAACCAACAAACATGAACTTTTCCAACACTGCATACCAGCACACACATACAGCAAGCTTTACAGAAAATTGCGTTGTCAAAATACAAATGACGCCAACATGTAAATAAATTTAGACACGACGCAGGTGGCTGGCAGCGGCGACAGAGGCGGCTGGCAGTGGTGGCAGGCGGCGACAGAGGCGGCTGGCAGTGGTGGCAGTGGTGGCTGGCAGCGGCGACAGAGGCGGCTGGCAGTGGTGGCAGGCGGCTGGCAGTGGCAGAGGGTATTGGTTGAGCAGGCATCACACTTCTGCCAGCTGTAGGCAGTGTAACTAACAAGGGGCAGGCAGTGCAGCCAGCTAGATGACATCACTGGGAGGGTATACTTAATGGCATATACCTGTTTACTACTGCACTTAGTTACCATTATATTTACCATACCATACCATTTAGAGTACATCCCATGTCACATCATTGCCATGAACCAATACAATGTGCAAACTGTGTCCAAGGTCACAAAGTGACACTACACAAGTAAGTGACACTAAGGTCACAAAGTACATGAAGCCTTGAAAGGTTCTAAACTTTGATTTCATTCCCAACTGGAGCCCATGTTAAGCTGAAAGGTAATTGTTGTTGCTTTTGTTAGCGTTGGACAATGTGGCCAGCATCTTTCCCAATCATTTCATGGAAGAAGATCCAAAGAATGTAAGTAATGTTTACTTTTAAACCTTTCTTCCATCATAAAGAAACTCGTTGTAATATACTTCACTTGATATATCAAGGGAAAACATGAATATCGTATAATTTTTGATTTGAAGGAAGTCTTATTCAGATGCGCCATTTTGGTCTCACCGAAGTCAATCCAATATTTTGTGTAGTTATCAACAGAAATGTCTGGTTTTGACCATCCAATAAGGGAAAATATACTCGGTTTTATCATTCTAGCCAACATTTTCCCACTTATTGTTCATATTTCATATTCATAGTACAACCTACCTTCTATCCGGAGATCGCCGCCGCCGAAAACTGTCACCAGTAGAATGCTGCTTGCCATTTTCGAAATATATTTCTTACCAGGCACAAATTATAATTGTCAAAAGGCATTACATGAATAGTTAAAAAATGTAATTTAATCTAGTGGTATTATTTTCTGTAAAAATAAACAATATAACTCAAAATATAATGATCTTGAAATCAATGAAAACACTGAAGCATCACACTTCACTGTTCAATTCTTGTTTGAAGTGAGTTTTTGCCAAAAAATGTCTACCTCGTGCCCTAGGTAGTCTAAATTGTGAGAGACTGCATTTGTACATCTAGTCCAGCTTCTGGTTGCTGCGCCTAATAGGTTTCTACTGCAACTAAGTGATTTTTGTTTTAAAAAAAAAAAATCGGATCAAGTTCTTGATACCTTTGCATTACGCCTATGGCAGGCTCCGCCAACATTGGGTCAAGATCTTGACACCTCAAGAGGCGTCAAGATCTTGATACTTTCCCTAGTGTCCCCAACTGAGATACAAGCAAATCTTGGGTTTTGTCCCGATCAGACTTAATGGTTAGGTTGTGCCAGCCATAATCACATAATCTAGTGACTTCATTGCCTTCCATATGTATCCATATCAGCGTTGTTTTATAGTAACCTTGTACGTTGATTTTGGTGAGACTCCAGCCGCGACCGGTGACACTATTACCGGTCAAGGTACCGATGCACTCATGCAGAGCAGAAAAGCAATGTATACCTACCTAAGGACACATTTTCTTTTTCAGGACAACAATTCAGAACAATGCCAGAAAACCATTGCATGGGGTGGGGCCTGGTGGTCATAACCAGAAAATGTCATGTAATTTGAGTCACTTTAGTGGGTTTTTTTCAGTCTGGCTATGGCCCAACCGAATAACATTTCAAATCACTAACTAACCTTCATATATAATTCAAATGATTTCAATGCTACAAAAAAAAAATACCCACTGACATCAACCCACAATAACTCATGGTGGAGCCTGTTAGTATAATTTTCAATATTAGTTCAGTAATTCACCTCCCCAGTAGATGGTGTTCTTGAGGTCCCTAATAGCAAAAGAGTGGTCAGCTGACTAATAATATGACAGACTGAAAAGTGGGTCATCTTATACTGCACAAGATGGTCGGGGGGGGGGGGGGGGGAGGTCCAGGGTAGGTTCTGCAGCATAGCAAGCAGACTGCTGAGTGAGTGTTCTAAATGTGGGTCCCTGCTACTGTAATTGCTGTAAAGGTTAGGTCAGGTTTGATTATGTATCGTTTTTGGTGACATGGTATTGCTGGTACACTTCTGTTTGTCAATAATACTCTTCTATTAGGGACCTCAAGAACACAATTAACTGGTAGGTTAATTACTGAACTATTACCAAATTTTAACTATTGTTTTTTGTTTCAATATGTATAAAACGATCGCCACTATAGTGATGTTCTGTAAAACTGCACAATACAATTACGGTCAATCATGCAAGATCATGCATTGCCAGTAGTGTCATGAGACAAGTTTGTCGAGTCAAGTTATGTCAAGTTTTGCACAGCATGTTCTTGACACTGAACTTTATTATGTGCAGTTTTGTAGCTCTAAATTGAATGTAACAGAAGTTAGCCCAGATTTATGCTACCATATGTAAAGGAAAACTTTGCCAGGCCAAAATATCAATAAATATCCATCAAAACTGTTCAGAAAGGGTATCATTTGAAAGCTCTCGTCACAACAAACGGCCATACCCCAGTCTGCAAAATGTGTCGAGTTTCGTCAATATCTCGTCTGGGCAGGGTTGGCACATCATCAAAACATCAAAATTGGGACATTTTTTTTTAATTGGGGCAGCTTTTGACATTTCGGGCAGCAGTAATAATTTACAGATTCACACTAGATAAAATAAGATTGTGCTGATTTGAAAGCTCTCGTCACAACAAACGGCCCCCCTGTCAACAAAATTTGGTGAATGAGAAGCAAATTTACACTAGGATAAAATGTGATTGTGATGGCGACCCCCCGCCGGTCAACAGTATTTGCTGATAAAGGAGAAAAATTTGATCGGGAAAACTCTGCCCCAAATGGGGCCAAATGGGGCAGCTTGCATTTGGGGCAGGATTTGGGCTGCCCCAAATATCTTGTTGATGTTCCTGCCACGTTTTGCATACTTGGCCATACCCTTGAACTTGTCCATGAAGAGCCCCACACCTGTCTGAACATGCATCACTCAAAAGACAATAAGTAACAATGATGCACAAATTAGCTAGATACTCTGTATCCTCATGTAGAAACAGTTGTGCAGACTTCCCAAAAGTGTTTGTGTGACACAAGGTACAGCCCCCCCCCCCCCCCCCAGAGGCTGCCATTCTTTCCAGTTCTTCTCAATATCAATATGACATGAGTTAACCTACTTGCTGAGTTGGCAGGATGTGGTGATTTCAACCAAACTCAGGCCAAAAATAGAACAGCAAATAATGTATCCAAAAATGTTAGTATCATTTGTGACATTTCCACATTTGACCTTGAGGGCCACTCAAACTTGAAAAATTACCCCTTCTATAAATAGGTGGAATGTTTGACTGCCTCTGGACTCCAAGAGTCTGGAGGCTGTATTTTTAGTATCACACATTTACATTTTCTGGAAGTAGGCAGGTAGCGTTTCTACATGAGGATACAGTCTTGAGCTATGTTCTGGACTCCAGAACATATCTAAGTTACATTTACCTGTGTATGTTTAACTAGGTTTATGGAAAAGGTAGGTATTATAAGCCTAGTACATCCAGGTATATTTGGAAGTCCAGAATATATGCTGTTTATGACCAGACATGCATCTCATCCGAAGCACGCAGTGGCAGCGAACCCCGATGGGCCGGTCATTATCAAGACCCGACAGGCTGACCACAAGACTGAAGATAAAATGGATTCCAAATTTGAAATCGGCATCCTAAAATATCTTAGAAACCTCAAGAGGCCAACAAAATCATCTCAGGTCATCAAAGGTCAGTGACCTTGATTGACCTGAAAAGGTCATCCAGGGTCATGATCTCAATAGAAACCATAAATGTAACCTGTTCACACCTGTGCATGTGTTATGTGCCTGAACATCATACAAACACCAAGGTCCTAGGTCATGCGAAATCATGTCAAGCTGAGAACTTGGGAAGTGCTTGAATTCGTCAAACAGAAGCTCCCCACCAAATTGGACGTCAATCAGGCCAAAGAAGCTGACATGACCAGCGACATGAAAATAGCCTTTGGGCATTGCTCCATTTCACTTCCTTACCATAGTCAAAGGGCGGTATGTACGAAAGTTGAAAATTCCTGGCCCTTCTTTTTTGCACATTCTTAGAGGATGTTCGTTCATTTATTTTGCCAAGTTTGGACTAGTTATGTGCAGGCAAACTTATATAAACAAATATATATATTATGGTTTTGACCTAGTCAGGTCAAAGGTCATATTGAGGTCACATGGATTTTTGCCCCATATTTCCGAATGGTCCAACTCTGGAACGCTTTGATATTAGTTTTATTCCGCTCAACCCATTAGCATAGAAGATACAAGCGTTTTATTGATATAGTGTACATTAAAAATTGTGACCTTGGATACCTCTAAAATATGACCCTTGAGGTCACCCAGAGCTAAAAGTTGGTGTTTATTTCACTTGGAATCAGTTGTACCAATTTTCACTAAAATCTGAAAGAATCTGAACGAAATCACCTTTTTTGTGCGATTTGACGTGGAATGAGCCGGAGACTAGCAGAGTCAGTTTATTCAACCATTTTACAAGTCTGCCCCCCCCCCCCTAATAGCTACCCCTAAAATTGTAGACGAAAAAAAATCCCGGATTTGGACCACTTCATTTTGTAGGCCTGCCACATTTTCGCTTTTTATATTTAAAGAGGAAATTTTCTCGAAATCTGCCATGGGGGGCTATCGCCCCGCCCCTCCCCCCCCCCCCACACTCTTATCCGCCCCATGCATGTCTGTAACACATCTGACCAGGCGTTGTGATTTTTGTGCGGCCAGAATCCTGAGGTGAAGAAGCGGCGTACGTTCAAGAAGTTCACGTACCGCGGCGTGGACTTGGACCAGCTGCTGGACATGGGCGATGACCAGCTGAAGCAGCTGTTCAACGCCCGCATGCGCCGCCGCATCGAGCGCGGACACAAGAGGAAGCACATGGCGCTCCTGCGCCGCCTCCGCAAGGCCAAGAAGGTGAGCCACACCGGAACAGTGGTATCGGTAGCGAATTTAACCAGCTACAATGTGGTGTCTAAGCCAGCTCTGAAGACTAAGCATGTTAAAGGGAATAGGCCACCTTGAAAGTTGTCTGAAGTTCAACCATACGGTGCATCTTGAGCTCAAAACTACGAATATGTCTTTGGTTTGGACAACTGATGGATATATGTGGAGAAAGAAGTAAGTTTCTCTTTCTATTTCACGAGAAATCGTACGATAGCAGCTGGCGTTACCTCCCCGCTCCGCCTGACGCCAAGTACAGTCTCTGACAAGGGGGCGGCTGAGGGGATATTAACGAAGCGTCGTGACCAGAGACTACGTGCCAGAGAGTGTACCTGCCTCCGGCGGCGGCGAGCGAAATGTCTTGATCGTGGCCCGGAAAAGCGGATATGAAACTGGGCCCACTAGTCCTGTGTCGAAATTACTTAACGTGGGGAGGTAATTCTTTCACCACAACCCATTTTTTAGATCTGCTCTACAAATCTACTATCTCAGTCCAAAACTCCATGTTAAATGTGAACTATTCCCTTTAAGCAAGCCATTCCATTTGTCACGGTATCGTAGTATCATTTTGTGTGGTGATCCAAATGTTGGATTGGATCGGTTATCACCGTTGTACGTCTGTCTTGTCTGCAGGAAGCACCGGCGATGGAGAAGCCCGAGGCGGTCAGGACTCACCTGCGCGACATGATCATCGTCCCAGAGATGACCGGCAGCATTGTGAACGTCCACAACGGCAAGGGATTTTCCGGAGTCGAGATCAAGGTAGGCCTGCCACAGGGCTGCCCCAGTTAGCCGATGTCGTCAGTCGTGTGTTACGAAAACGTCGAGCAGAGACGTGCTAATGAAGAGCTACACAATCTTAAGAAGCAAATTTGTTTCCCTTGAGGTGTGAAAAACATCCCTATTGACCTCTGTATTGTCATGGTTCGCGTCCTATTCATTTGATAAAAGAGCAGGCTTGGACAGCCGCGGTTGCCACAGCTGTATGGTGCATTGCATGCCAAATCGCACACAAAAGAGGGGTTTCGTATCCGACCCCCTCCGATTTTGATAAAAATTGGTACACATGTAACGTCGAATGAAAGAAACATGCACACCAACTATTAGGTCCGGGTGACCTAAGGTCAGATTTAGAGGTCATCAAATGTCACTATTTTGTGCGTACTTTGTATCAATCAAACGCTTATATCTTCTGTGTTAATGGACTTAGCGAAATCAAACTTTTATCGAATACTCTACAGGGATTTACTATTCGGAAAATGTATACAAAATGACTGACCAAAAATGACTGACCTTTGACCTTCAAGGTCAAAGTCGTTTTTTTTATTTTTTAATATTTTGCCTCTTAAAAAGGCCAACTTGGTACAAGGAATGAGCTCGACATCCTCTAGAAATGTGCAGAAGAAAGGGGCGGAGACTTTTACACTTTTTGAGATACCGCCCTTTGAGTATGGCACGGTAGTGAGACAGACAAATGCCCCGAGGCTATTTTCATGTTGCTTGCGATAATGTGGGTTTCTCTGGCCCGATTGATGTGAAATTTTGAGGGTAGCTTCCATTTGATGTGTGCATTGAGTTTCCGAGTTTTCAGATCGATCTGACTTCACATGACCTCACATGACTTCACATTACCTTGTAATAGTGTATGACCCACACATACGTATTACCAATGCTAGGAACCGCTCTTAACTTAAATCACGTTACGCGATTGTGAGGTCATGCGAGGTCAGATTGATCTGAAAACTCGGAAACCGAATGCACACATCAAATGGAAGCTACCCACTAAATTTCACGTCAATCGGGCCAGAGAAACCCGCATTATCGCAAGCAACATGGAAATAGCCTCGGGGCATTTGTCTGTCTCACTGCATTGCCATACTCAAAGGGCGGTATCTCAAAAAGTTGAAAAGTCTCCGCCCCTTTTTTTCTGCACATTCTTAGAGGATGTCGGTCATTCCTTGCACCAAGTTTGGCCTTTTTACGAGGAGGCAAAATATTAAAAAAATACATTTTACGACTTCGACCTCGACTTTGACGTCAAAGGTCACGTGATTTTTTTCTCTAGACTTTTTCCGAATGGTGAAACCCTGTAGAGTATTCGATAACAGTTTGATTCCGCCAAGTCCATTAACACAAGATATAAGCGTTTGATTGATACAAAGTACGCAAACAAAAATCGTGACCTTTGATGACCTAAATCTGACCTTGAGGTCATCCGGACCAAAAGTTGGTGTGCATGTTTGTTTCACTTAACACTACACGTGTACCAATTTTTATCCAAATATGAGGGGGTCGGGGGTTTTCTTGTGCGATCTGACATGGAATGCACCATATGTAGTTTAGTGCAGAATCAGCATGGTTCATTCTGAATTATCCCTAGGTTCCTGATGAGGGTCATTGAAACAATCGTCTTGGATCCTTGTTATCGTCATATGTAACTTAAATATAATTATTTCGTGACTGGACTAACATAACCGGCACTTTGGACGTGTACGTTGTCACGTTACAGGCTAAAACAGTCTTCGCGCAGCTGCGTGAAGTGGATGCGGGTGCCTATTCAAATACATTGAACGGCGGTTGCAACAACTGCACGATGCGCACGTTGCGGGAAGAAAAAATCAACTGATGAAATTTACCCATGTATTTGAATAGGCGCCCACAGGCACCCGCATGCGTTTTCTGCAGCTGCGTAAAGACTGTGTTTCAGCCTTTATACAGTGGCTGACTGCAGTATCGCAGATGATTCTTGTATTTCTCAGCGTCCTCTGACGTATAGTGTATTCGACGTTGTGACATCTGGTTTTCACCTGTGTTGCCATCTGGTGTTGCCTTTTCTAATGGGTGTTATTTGCCGTTTCAGCCGGAGATGATGGGCCACTATCTGGGCGAGTTTGCGCTGACCTACAAGCCTGTGAAGCACGGTCGGCCTGGTATCGGAGCCACGCACAGTTCGCGGTTTATCCCTCTGAAGTAATCTGTGTCTGGTGTGGCGCCGCGCAATACACGGAGAGCCGACCCGCACCGACGGCTGTTTCCGGCGGCACGGGAGGACACGGCTGGCTGGGGAGCTGCTCGGGCACGGATACAGCTGCTAATGACAGACCTGGGAGGACACGGCTGGGGAGCTGCTCGGGCACGGATACAGCTGCTGATGGCAGACCTGGGAGGTCGCCACTCCTTTTATTGCGTGTCTAGCACCATCTGTATTCCATACTTGCAGGCAACCTGCTTATCACATTCATTAGACAGAACATGGTACTGGAATCATTTCAGTATACCAGCTATTTTCACAACAGTTTGAGTATGGCCGATTTGGCCGACTACCGTCGTTTGACTGTTTGCTCTGCGACACTGTACAATAAGTAGAAATTTATTGCCCTGCGTTCGTACTTAACGTTATTTGTGAATGGTCTGGCAGAATCGGCCCGGGCGCCAGACTGACTGGTCATGCTTCAAGGAGACTGGGCTACTGGGTACGGCGTTCATGCTTCAGGGAGACTGGACGACTGGGTACGGCGTTCATGCTTCAGGGAGACTGGACGACTGGGTACGGCGTTCATGCTTCAGGGAGACTGGACGACTGGGTACGGCGTTCATGCTTCAGGGAGACTGGACGACTGGGTACGGCGTTCATGCTTCAGGGAGACTGGACGGGGATTATTTACCATTGAAACGCGGCTGTCGACCCGCTTGGCTCTAAAGAATTGCCGTTTAACTTGAAGACTGTTATGGGTCGCGAGAGGGGAGAACGTTCCGCGTTCATTTCATGGGTTGCACGAGCAGGAATCTGACACATAGGGAATCTCATAGAATCATGTGATCATGCTCGCTCATTTCCCCACTAAACAAACTACAGTTCAACAAATTGTCAGATAATTTCTACGCCGTGACGTTATAACTACCGTTATATTTTGTCGCAGCAAGACCAAACAAACCAGTGGGAAAAGGTGGCTTCACGGATCGCTTGCAATGGCATAGCCGAATATTATGCAATTGCTTGATGTATGTGGGCACTAGCGGATCCATAACGGTGAATTATTGGTTTAAGGCCAGATCTCAGAAAGCGAGACAAAATTCGAAGAACTTTGATGTACTTCCCTTTGCAGTAAGAACTGATTAGAATTAAAGGTCGGTTGGTGTCGTTAAAAATCAAGAAGTATGCCAATTAAAGGGACTGTCCAGGGGGGTGTACTCCGCTCCTTCAACATTGGTAAAAAGTGTGACAACCGCGAGCAGCTTCCGCATCTTGGCCGTGTTTATCGGATCTGCTCAAGCTATATTTGGCCATCAGCTAGTATTGACCAATCAGTCTTGAGCAAGTCTCGACGGTGATTGGTCAGGTTGTGATGACGTGAAACCGGGGGAGAATAGTTTGTTTACATTTCAACGGGTTCGCCATATTGGTTCGCTGGCAATGTACTGGCTTGTGTGCGTGCGCATTTTTAAGCATTTACTTCGTTTTATGATGCGTAAGACAATATTTAAAGGTATATATGAAAGTTGAAATATGAATTGTATCGGTCGACTTGGCAGTATTTTCCCAGCATACCTCATAAGCTTAATAATGTATATATAATGATAATGTATATAATAATGCACTAATGTATACGGAGGCCGGCCGGCCGCGTCCCCCGCCTTCTAAGTCACAGCGTCTCCGTGGTCGCGGCAACTAAATTAGTGTTTGTCACCACTTTTTTGGCCGGAGTATTCTACCGGGTTTATACATATACAGCCTTGGGACTGTCCCACCTTTTTGAAAGTCGCCGAATCACACTTAATTGTATCTCTTACCTTTCAGGCGAGGTCAGCTGAACATGTTCGGTGAACTTTTTTCCGAAAAATGGATTATATTTAGTTACAAGCGGAAAGTTGGGTTGGTGACGTCATATGATTTTTTGGTTTTAATAACTGAAATCCTTTGTGCTGCCAAGTGTATGACACATTTGTTTGTCGACATATATTGCGCAGAAGAAAAAAACGAACCACCCGGTGTCTAGATTGTCTAGCACTGGAGTTGTTGCAGCGGTTGGCCGCCAGGGATCGCTAGTGAGCCAGGGTGTTGTGACGTCACAAGCAAATGGTACCACGAAATATTGATTTATTTATTTATAAATAAATTAATATTTAGCGTTAAATATTTAACTGATACCATTTGCTTGCGACGCCATAACACCCTGGCTCACTAGCGGTCCCTGGCGGCCAACTGCTGCATCAACTCCAGCTGATAGTGCTTGCCTCTAGATTGCGAACCACCCGGGGATCGAGAAATGAAAGACGAAAATATTCCTAGGCTGACCATAAAACAAGTCTACTATCATTACCAGTTGGGTAAAGAGAGACGACGCTGTCGGTTTAGAGGCCCTATTCGAATACACATGGGCCTTATTTTTTTTACAGATGTCGAAATCAAACTAATATCTTTTTTATTAGATCATTGTGGTTGTTTTACTGCTACCATACTAATTTAAATGCCAAGCCATCAAAATGGCTATCTCAACTCAAATATAATGTTAAGGTGAGATTAAAGGGACTCTTTAATGAGACCTTTTCCCACAACAATGGAGTGGCGCTTGAAATTGGGAGAGGAGACAAACTTATGCATATGTAAATCCATTCACATAAAGCCTTTAAATATCTAACCGAAGTTATTCCAATTTGAAAACGCTTAGCGTTCCACGCTGTAAACAACGGGATCGGGAAGTACTTGGCACATTTTTGGGTAGTTAATTCCAAAAGCCTTTCATGCTCATTATTAATTTATATTTGAATACAATTCCTCAATAACTGACATTTCCCTTGTCTAACGTTACTGTAGTTTTTGATTAGCTCACATATGTTTTGTTTTCAATTTACAGTGTTCGAAAATTCTCCTCACTTTGGTCACCCATATTATTTCATAGAGTTAAGTGCTTGTGCGAGGAACATACTTGACATAATTAATCAACTAAAAAAACATGACCCTTTCCTCGAAAATGTGAAAATCCAATGTTATCAAGATGTTATTATGTTGTAATATTTCGGTCACAGGCAATTATCAAACAGTAAAAGTACTTTACTGTTTACTGTAACTTTACTGTAAAGTACTTCATCTGTTTGATAAAGGCCTGTGGCCGAAATATTCTAACATTTGGATAACATTGGATTTTCACATTTTCGAGGGAAATGTCATGTTTTTTTAGTTTATTAATTATACCTATAGTATTTCGTAACAACAATATGTTTTTCGACGTCCTGCCATGCATGCAGTTCGTTTGCAGCGTTTGAATTTGACAACGCAGAACAAAATGTTGACATCACTTAATGATTTGCTAACATTGAGTCTAATTGAGCTTAAACATCATTGCATCACTCAATTTAAAGGGAGTATCCCACCTTAATTTTACAAGGGACTTCCCACCCCCGCAGGTTAACGTAATTCTGGCCGCCCGCAGGGAATAGGGTTAAAGCGTACACAAATTGCCCTTAACTTTGGTCGCCCATACACTTGGTTATTTCGTAGAAACGATAAGCTTCTCAACGTTCAACCAATTGAGAAAAAAGGCGCCGCACTCCCAATAGTGGAGACGGGAGGAAAAACAACGATCATCAACTCCGAAGGAAGGAACCTTTTTAATTTCCCCAAAATACATTTTCGCAATAGTTATTTCACTTTTAAATTGAGACTGGGTCAATTTCATACCATACATGTAGCATAAGATAATGCAGACAAATAAAAAGGTCAAGATGTCCCCTTAACCCTCGCCCTACGGGGGGGGGGGGGGCGACACCCCCCTGATATTTTTCTGTCATAACTTTTTACACATGCGGTGCATCTTGCTGAAATTTTCGGTAGCCGAGTTAATAATTATACGTATGCTGTAAAATTTTATTTGAAATTGGTTAAGTAGTTTGTGAGATAATCATGTTTTGATGACGTCATGTTGGAAAAACTATAGATATTTGAAAATGGTAAAAAACAGAGTTTTAAAGGAAAATTCAAACTCAATTCACCAAAAATACAAAATGGCATTCTCTTTCAAATGGCGATCTCGGATTTGCAAAATGTTGGGGCTTTGACCCCTAAAATAAAAAACAACACTACAAAATCCCCACAAAATCAAAATTTTCAAAGATATTCGAAAAACCGGAATATATGTGAGAACTGAGTATGAACAATACCCATACCAAATTTCAAAGCAATATCTTCATAATTGACTGAGTGATGGGTCCCTAAGTGTAAGAAACTGATGTCATTTTTTAAAATAACTTATTTTTTTACTTTCTTGACAAGATACGAACAAATAATTGCCTTTTCTGTATTTCTGAGCCAAAATTGGTCTAGGAACATGCCTTTTTATTTACATTTATAAATTCCTAATTTTGAGGTTTTCTGATGAGCAAAATCGCTGTTCTGGACGTGGCATGGGAGGTCATCCGTTGACCTGAAACCTAAAAATTGTACGCTTAGATTCCTCTCATGACAGGCAACATGCTGGTTCTTACCGCATTGCTCTAAGTTGCTTGGCTTATAAGTTAACAGGGGGGCCTGTCAGCCCCCCCCCCGTAGGGCGAAGGTGAAAAAAGCTCCCGAAGGCGAGGGTTAACCCTCGACTTACTGGGGGGTTATTTCCCCCCCTCCCCCCGTTATTTTGCAATAACTCTTAAACGAACACCGGCATCGTCAACAAACTTGCAGTACCTTCTCTAATCAATTCTACACATGTTGGCAAAAGGAAAAATATGAGGTTATGATAGGTCAGCCAGGAATGACGTCGGAGTGACGTCATGTTCTTCGGTTTTTGTTGCAAAATAATGGTTTGCGGAAAACGCTGTCAAAGGTACGATATTTGAGATAAACCCCATTGTCTTAAATCAAATTACTGACAATAGACCGGGCTATCAAACTGCTATCTCGGATTTTTTATTTTTTTTTATTTTTAGAAATCCATTTTTTGTAACCAAATTTTCAAGAAAAAATCAGAATTATCCAAAAACCGGAATATCTGTGGTTGAGACGTGTGCGGTGAAAATGTGTACCAAATTTGAAGTCTATATCTTTAAAAATGACTTGACTTATGACCTTTAAATGACAAAAATCTCCCACCTCTCACAGGATTACTAATTACTATGCATGAAAAACGCATTTCCGTTTTTGCTTTTTACTTCTATTTATATGGAGCAAACAATGTTCTAAGGTCATTTTTCGCGTTCTAGACGAAAAACAAACTCAAACATGTGTTACAACACCTAATGACCGTAATCTGCAGTTTGACCTCGTGACTTCGGATGACCTTGACCTGGCACAAGGTCATAAACAGCTTAGAAAGGTACTTAGGAGTGTCGGACACACGAATCATACCGATTTATCGACAGCTTATGCGTTTAATATCGCAATTTTGCGCGACAATTCCATCCATCGAGACCTTTTCACACAGTCAAATATTGTGCACTTGACCTGACCTGTGACGTCATCAGTGACCCCGAGATAAACAATATTATGTTTCCCTCGATAAATTTACCAGGGCTATCGAATGCCGTTGGAATTTTTACATTCGGTCCAGTAGTTCCGGAGATCCGAGTGTGTGCAAAAATAGCCCCCCCCCAACCAGTAAGTCGCGTTATGAAATATACCCCAGTAACTCGCGGGTTAACCCTCGCCCGGGTAGGGCAAAACACCTAAGTGACCGGGGGGGGGGGGGGGGGGGGGTACGACCCCCTCCCCCTGGCGTTTCGCCCCTAATTGAGCTAGAGCTTCGATTAAATAACGAGCGTGTTGTTTGGGACGAGATGAAGTCGCTGATTTTAAGGTCCTGGGTTACCTCTGTCATATCATTGACCAGGATGTCATCCAAATCGTAAATGCGTAGACATTGAATTTAATCCGTGCCCCGCTGGGGTCTCCAGCCGAACGCGCCCCACTGTCCGGGGGTACATTTTACCCCCCCCCCCCCCCTCGGTATCTTCCGAACCAATGACTGCAGCGAGAGGCGCAAGGCGGCGATCGAAAGCTCTCAATGAGACGAATATAACTCAAACCCGAAATTCTTCAAATAAGGTCAAAGGTCAAAATCGAGTTATTTGGCTGATGGGCCATATTTTCCATTCAAAGCCTTATATTACGACTATTATCGCACAAAAAGCTCTCAAAGGTATAATACATCAACCACATTACCGAAAGTGAATTTGTTAGCAAAGGCTAGGTCACAAAAGGTCACTATTGGCAAGATGACTACGATAATCTTGCGACATGTATGGGTTATGTTACCCATATAATTCGATAGAAGTAACCATTGTCACAGCCTGACTCCATATAATGACTCTTACGTAAAGTTAAGTTCAAGGTCAGGTCATATAAGGTCACAATTTGAAATTGATTAATATAAACAAAGAAGGCATGCTTCTAGACCAGTTTTGTCTCGGACACAGTGGTGGCATTTATTTGTCTATCAAAAAGAAAAAACTCAACTTAAATGACTTAAGTGAGTTACTTATGCCTAGGAAGCCATAAGTCAGTCAAAAAGATATATAAAGATATAAAAGACAATATTGTTTTGAAATTTGTTTTGGGTATCGTCCATGCTTGGTTCTCCACAATATATTCAGCTTTTTTAAAATATCTTGCCCCCAAAAAATGTGGGAATTTCCCTTTTTTTGGGAGGGGAGTCAAAAGCCCAAAAATTTCGAAAATCCGAGATAGCCATCTTGAAGAGATCATTATTTCCTTTCTTAATACGTTTTGTATTTGCAATTTATTAACTCGATTCTATAGCTTCGTCGAACATTTATCGCGTTTCGGTCAAAAATAGCCTGACATGACGTCATTAAAACGTAATTTTATCAGAAGTTTTGGGGTCAAATAAATTTTCCTTTTACAGACGGGTGTTGAATTGATTGGGGAAGGCACTGCTAATTTAGTGTCTATACCTCTCCGTTTTTTGTTTGTTTTGGTGGTAATTCAAGATATTCGTGGGAGGGGAATTGGAGAGGAGAATTTACCCTCCAGCAGGGCACGGTTTAACCCTCGCCAGTGCAGGGTCCGATACCTACGTGACCGTGCAGGGGGGGGGGGGGGGTCACGAAATGTCCTGGAGACTGCCAGAGGCTAAAAGTTATCTCAGGTCATCGGATGTCAGGGACTTCGGTTGACCCCTGAAAAGGTCAACAGAGGTAAAAATATCAATGGAAACCACGAATGTCACCTGTTAAAGGGACATTGCCACCTCGCAGGCCAATATGGAGTTTTTGGTGTGTATCGGTCGATTAAGCGTGTCCGATTTCACCTGCAAAATTTGGGACCCGAAACTCTCCCATTAGATAAAAAAAAAAAATTTGCACCACTCATGCTTGCCAAGCAATCGTAAAATTGCAGTCGCCACATCACTAGTTAGAATCACTTTGCGGACTGTTATTTTCTTTTGAATGTTGCAAACTCAACATCACCATTCCGTCAGTGCTCTTTAAAATTAAAAGGCGTATGCAGTTAATTATATTTGCAACAACCTTAGCCTCTTTCATAATAAAACAGCAAAAATTGTTATGGCTCGACTTTTGGACCGTAGGAGTTATGTGACCTATATAACACAGATATAATTTACAAGGTCAAGTCTCGGCGAATTCGTACGCTTCGGCTTTGGGCTGGCGCCAATACCACAGCCAAACTGGATGAGAGCGGCCATCATGAATCTAGTACTGAGCACAGCTGGGACCAACGTTTTGGAGTCAGAAATAAAAAAAAAAAAAATATCTGCCGATACACTGCTTATGTGCTGCATGAGAAAGTTTGAGCTTGAGCAATGAGCATACATGATTGTTGATCCCCACCATTCATTTATGTTGCTTTTTAGAAATCCTCCGGAGGTGGCAATATCCCTTTAACACATGTGCATATGCCTGAACAGCGAACACTCGGAAAGTGCACAAGTATGAAAGGGTTATTCCTTGCGGCGGCCAGAATTACGTTAAAAGGATTATACGTTTTTTTTTCTTCTCCAGAATAATTGAGTTACATAGTAAAACGTAGTCCAGACTGGTTATCGATTCGACACTGATTGAATCGATTGGAATCGTTCAATCAAAATTCCTTGAATCAACAAATAACTGATTCACCACCAGATCTTTTGATTCATGAATCGTGATTCAATCAAAATCCCCATCAAATCAAGGCTGATTGAATCAAAAGATTTAACGATTCAAGTACACTTGTAAATTGTGCAAATACATGCAGTCCCAGTGGCTACATTCATTTATACTGAAATAGTATTGCTGTAACAATGTTTTAATGATCATATATATGTATGCTTCCATTTGTATAAATTTGACATAAATTCACCACATATTTAAATGTTGAATCAAACGTGAATCGATTAAAATATTTGTTTTGATTCTTTGAATCAGAAAGAATCAATTTTCAATTTTGTCTCCATGAATCGAATGATGATTGAATCATTCGGATTCCAAAATGAATCATGATTGAATCGTTTCAAAAAAGTTGAATCAATAACCAGTCTGAAACGTACTTATAAAGGTGGTAGAAGTCCCACGGTAGCCACATTTTTCTGGAAATGACCTCTTCTGCACGTAAGGACATTCCAAAGTGCGCGGTGATGCCACCGCGTATTTTCTGCAGGACCGGCTGAGGCAGAACCAGTCATCTCTTTTATGCTAATAAAAACACCTCACGTATGGCATATTTCCGGTAAAATAAGCAATATTTGAAAGAAAATAAACTTGTTTTGTTCCAACGACAGCAGCAGTTACCTAGTTTTCCCATAAAATTATATATTATTCATGAATTTTCATGCCAAAAAATTAATACGCCACCACCAAATTCTCAACGCTGAAGGCCAGAGAAAAGAAAACTACAACAACACAAAACCTCAACGAATAGTGTGTAGTAATACAAAATCTCGTCAGTTTTGAATTGCATAATAATGTTGTGATCCAGTGTAAGACTTACAGATAATTCAAAACTCTCAAATTGATCTTAAGATAAAAGTGGTGGACTGTGGACAGTGGTGCCGATCAAGTACTCGTTATCTGATACTAGCCTCGAAAAACGCCCAAGTTTTAACCCTATTTGTAACAGGCTCCTGGCTACCCCTATTTGTAACGGGGGGGGGGGGGATTCCGCCCCCCCCCCCAGGAGATCTCGAGATCTACCCGTCCGATTAAAAAAAAATGAAACTGTGTTTGGTTCCCCTCAACACGATCCACATTTCTAAATAATGCAAAAATCTAAATTTTGGATAGGGGGCAACAGGGGGGCAAAAACTACAAATGTTAGTGGTATTTTTGATCCAACATAGCTTTCATGTTTATCGACCGATTTTAACACAACTAATAGGAATTGATAGAGATTGAATTGGAAATTGATATATGACGGTTACGTTTGCAAATGCAAAAATCATAGGCGTGTGCAGGTCCCTCAATATGGGGGTGAAGTAAATGCGTAATGAAGCCATTTTTTGATGTTTTTTTATAGATGAAATGGTATGTGACTGTGACATTAGACCAAACAGTTGTAAATTATATTTTTGCCATGGGCGGTACCAGGTTAGTGAAAAAGGAGGTCAAATTGGAGAAAAAAAATATTAACCGCAGACAAGTTGCTACCCAGCACTATAAATATGTTACTGATCGTACATAGTTCCTTTTTGCATGTTGTAATTCATCATAGGCGTATCCAGGATCCAAGCTGGGGCGACGCAAGACCTTTTGATAAGTATATTATCCGCTATTATGATACTAACTAGTCAACAGTGACTATTTCACTTACAACTTCAATTAACATTGCTTACCGCCCTTTTTACTCTACCTGGACTCTCCTATTATCTTAAAATCGTTCGTAGAGTAGCCTGTGGTGCGTGTTTCATCCGAAAACTGCAGTATGTTATGTCGTACGCCCATGCCTCTTAGTGTCCTTGCAATAATATGACCCCCTTTCTTCCATTCCTGAGCGCGCCTCTGCAAAAAATGACTTTATTCCCTTTTTTGGCTTCATATGTGCATATATCATTATAAACTAAACGTCTATTGCGCCGTTATCGCTGGCATATCGCCATCACCATGCCAGTCGCCCCCCTTTTCATGTGCCTGAACACGCCCCTGAAACTCTATATGTAATAAATTATGCAAATAATGGAAGCAGAAGCTATCTTTTACATCTTGATAGCTATAAATGCCCCCTACATCGCTGTATTGGCTTCCCGCCAAGCATTGAATACTTCCTGGAACCCCCCCCCCCTTTTCGAGCCCCTGAAACCGCCTCTGCCATGCAATTTTTATGATATTTCATTAACATCAACTATTTTGCACTTGTTGCAATCACCGTAAACCGATGTAACTCCTTCATACTTGAGGCAGTTAGGAAGAAACCGTGAAGATCGCATTTCCGTATTATCGCCAAATGTCGCCTCCGAACCCACCCAAAACTGTGCCCTGGAACCGCTTCTGTTCAGGTTAAGAACTCAAAATTTTGACTCCAAATGCGGTATTCAATTCTATGAAAAGTCCCAACATTTCAAGGGCCTGCTCCCAGCCGTTCTGGAGATATCTGCGAAAAACATGAGGGGCGGAATCCGCCCCCCCCTTTCAAAATAGGGTTAACGCTGATCATTTCTGAAATAATGGACTAAATGAGCATTGAGGTCCCTGTTACGTGTTTAAAGTCTTAAACGTGTTTAAAGCTCATACAACTGCAAAAGAGTGCATTTACTTTCAGGACAGAAACCCGTATAATCCCTTTAACCTGCGGGGGTGCAGATTCTGCCCCCCCCCCCCCCAGAGATCTCGAGAACCGCTCGGTCGATTTCGATGGGACAAACACCATTCGATGCGTCATGAAAATTCCTTTTGGACCCCGAATTTGTTTTTTCCAAAATGGGCAGGGGCAAAAAAAGGAAACTTTTGTGTGCTTTTGGAAGGCCATTACGGTCATGTGGTTCGATCGATTTTCATGCAACAAACATTTTTGAACTTGAAATGTTCTAGTCTTCAATATATAAAAAGACTTGTGGCAAAATTAAAAATCTTAGGCGTATTCAGTGGATGTAAAATGGGGGAGGGGGATTTTCTGATAACAAGTATGTGCTGTTCGTGATTGTTTGGGACGATATGAACGTCACATGTGGGCATTATTTGCTGTAATTTGTTAAATGTAATATATTGCGCATAGGCGGATCCATGTAAACAACGTTGGGGCACCATGCACGTAACGCTTTTGTATCATCTTGCTAATTTGAAGGTGGACCTAATTTGAGGGAGGGTATCGCCTCCCATTTTTTTAATTGGTCCTGAGTGCGTCTGCCCTAAAAATGTACAATAGCAGTATTTATGATGCATATTGCAGTGCAAATGCTTCTGACGATTTATTGCACCGCAAACTACGAAGGAAGTATGCGCCACACAACCGCATTCGTAGCACCCTCCCAAAAACAGGAGCCTGTCACCGCCTCTGCTAGGCCGATTTGGTTTTTTAAAAAAATTGATAACACGTGTAAATCAATGATGGGAAAGGTCAGAAAATTTCAAGACGCTAGGCGCAGCAGTTTAAGAGCAGCAAGCGAAAAACTACCGGGGGGGGGGGGGGAGAATCTCCCCGCAGGGAATAGTTTTTTCCCATTTTCCAATAGTGGCCATTTTCGGTTTTTATTGGGGATTGGGGTGGGAGTTGGAGCATGGTCCAGATGTTCCCCAATATCTGTCCTTAAAGGAAATAGTTCACCTTGGAAATTTTTTACCCAACACGAGTTGATTATATTTTGTAATACAATTTCTTTTTATATTGTCAAAAATGGCCTTATATCGCGCCGATTCAGGCAGAAGGCCGTAAATTTGTCTTGTTTATCAAAACTATATGCATACTCTCTGAGTCAGAGTCCTGACGTCACGCGAATGTAAAAAATGGTTCAGCCAATCAGATTCGAAAGTAGTCGCGTAAAGATAGACTCGCATTGGAGATGTGCCAACGGGCGGCCGGCGATTCGCTTGCTAGCACCAGCTGCAAGCTGATTGGCTGATGGTATAGCCTCTGCCCGGGCTAGAACCAGTACAACATTTTTTTTCGCCAGCACCGCATTCCTTCGCCAAAAACTCACATATATTCGTCTGGAGTCTTTTCAGTCAAGAAAACTTGCCGATAGGGGTTTCCCAACACAGACTACAGAACTGCTATCTCAGTTTAAAACTAATGTTGAAGGTGAACTATTTCCTTTAAAGGAAATAGTTCACCTTGGAAATTGTTTACCCAACACGATTTGATTATATTTTGTAATACAATTTCTTTTTATATTGTCAAAAATGGCCTTATATCGCGCCGATTCAGGACAGAAGGCCGTACATTTGTATTGTTTATCAAAACTATATGCATACTCTCTGAGTCAGTCTTGACGTCACGCGAATGTAAAAATGGTTCAGCCAATCAGATTCGAAAGTAGTCGCGTAAAGGTAGACTCGCATTGGAGATGTGCCAACCGGCGGCCGGCGATTCGCTTGCTAGCACCAGCTGCAAGCTGATTGGCTGATGGTATAGCCTCTGCCCGGGCTAGAACCAGTACAACATTCTTTCGCCAGTACCGCATTCCTTCGCCAAAAACTCAAATATATTCGGCTGGAGAGTCTTTTCAGTCAATAAAATTTGCAGATAGGGGTTTCCCAACACGGGCTACAACACTGCTATCTCAGTTTAAAACTAATGTTGAAGGTGAACTATTTCCTTTAAAGGGACTGTCCCACCTTCCCAAAAGTTGTCAAATGTACGCCGCTTATGGTGCAAAATATGAAGTAATTGCTGCCGAACACGATTATGACGTTTGTTTCTCGCAAACAGTCCTCAATTTCATAAAAAGTTAAGTTTTACTATTTGGGGTTGATGACGTCATATTGAGCTCTAGAGAGAGCTACACATAAATCCTTTACGCTGCCAAAGTATGGGCACAAATATTTCAGACAATTCTGGCGCTTTGAATACAAAACAAACCGATTACTAAACAATTGAAACGTAACAAATATCTCCAAGGTTCACCTTAAAACAATTCGACTATCATTACCAGTTGGGTAAAGAGAGACGACGCTGTCGGGTTAGAGTCCTTATTCAAATACACAGGGGTCTTATTTTTTACAGATGTCAAAATCAAACTAATATCTTTTTGATTAGATCATTGTGGTTGTTTTAACTGCTACCATACTTAATTCCAATGCCAAGCCATCAAAATGGCTATCTCCAACTCAAATATAATGTTAAGGTGGGATAGTCCCTTTAACACGCGCCCTGGGAGGGGGTCAAATCCGCCCCCCCCCCCCCTCCAGTTTTTCGAGAATAGCGCAAAAACGGCGGCGCTGCGCGCCGCCGTTTTTTTGTGCACCTGTTCAGCAATGAACTTCCCACATCATGTTAAATTTTTGACCTCCGGTCATCTCAGGTCAGGTCACCAGACCAGAGGCCTTTTGCATAAAACTTACGATATACGTCACCGGAGTAAGTCTTATAAACTCAAAGAAAGAGCAGATTCTACGAAACTTCGTAATTTGTGTTTCACCAACCACCTATTTCCTTTCTTAAAATGTGCCGGGTCCTAGTGTATGACGTCATATCCAGAATAAAGTGTCAAATAGCTACAGCGCATCCAAGCTATTTACAGTATGGTTACACAACAGTTGGGCATACATATAATAAGAAATACTTTGTAATTCGTCCGTAACCAATATTATCACCATCTGCATTGATATTAGGATCTGTCTTAGAAAATGATGTTCATCCGTCTCCCAGGCAGCTGATGTGTGCTGCTACCTATGTCCGAATACGGTGACTGCTGTTGCTACTATATGGCAGCACACGGGACTAACAACAAGACTCAGCAATAGATGGCGTTGAGGGCAACTCGAGCAAACCAGGCCGGCCGGCGACAATTGCATGCTGGTGAGACGCTGCAATTGAGGTGTGATTGTATATGATCGGTGCTGTGACTTCGAAATACAAGATGAGTTATGAGACTCAGCTCTAGTCTACGCCTACAATTAGGGATGCACATTTCAGGACCACGGAGCCGGCGCCGGGCCCAAATTAAGGCCCGGGGAGCTGAAGCTGTGTCTGAACTTAGGCTTGCCGGTCTCATGTCGGGCTCAGCACAAGTTTGGGTGCTAAAATACTGTTTAATGTATAATGAAGTTACGACATTCAGATTGCTGGCTGCCTGGCTTGGCGGGTGCTGCCACATGTGGCCGGGGCTGATGCCGGTGCCAACTCATTTATGGCGGTGGCGGTGCCGGCTCCTGTTTTTGGAGACATTTTCTGCCGGTGATCCGCGGTTATTTTGTAAACAATTTACAGGATTCAGCTTGAGGTTTGAACTGTTTCAGTGTGGTGTAGGTGCTATGCTAGCGTCGGCCCAGAGAGTCGATTCGCACCTCCCACCCTGGCGGTAGTGGTTCCTTCTCGAGCTGCGCCGAGCCGTTGGCCGTACGGCTGCTGGGTTTGGCCGCCGCCGCCCGGCCGGACGACGCTCCTGGGGCCGCTACAGGGGGAGGGGACGGCGTGGCGCCACCCGAGCCGGCCGCCGCGACAGCAGAGGAGGCAGAGGCGGTCGGAGAGACGGCGGCGGCCGGCAGGGAGACGGCGGAAGACGACTGTCCGCCGCCGCCGCCGTCTCTGCCTCCTTCACTGCCGCGGCGCGGCGGCCTGCTCGGGTGGCGCCATGCCGTCCGATCGTTTATATATTCGAATTATCTAATGAGTTATGCCAGGGACTCCGCCACAGGGGACGTGGGGAAGTTTCCCCCATTCTTGGGCCAGGGGGGATTATCTCCCCCCAATTTTCCCTGACGAACAACTATAAATCAGTGTTCAGTTGTATTCATGATTTGTTAGGTACATACCTACCTCTCGCCTGTTGATCAAGCTTTCGCTGACCCTCCACTCCCCACCCTGCTCAACAGCATTGCGCTGACGCTCCACCTCCCACCCTGCTCAACAACTTTTTGGTTGTGATCACTGCACCTCCCTCCCCCCCCCCGGTCAACAACATTTTGGTTGACGTCCCCCCCCCCGTCAACAACTATTCGCTGACGCCGACCACTCAGCTTCCCTTGATCCCGTCCTCTGCCCCCAACTTCAGAGGCGTGCAGCGGAGCCCCTGAGTCACGATGACGGACGTTCGATATGGGCCTGTCCATCATCTGGGACCACTTTGGTAACGACGATTCGGTAATACATTCGGGACATGCGGTACCCGTCCTCTGACCTTGAATTTGACCTTGAAGGTGACCTTGGACAGCAAAATGAAGGTCATATTCGTGATTAGCGTGTCAGAATTGACCGTGGGCCGAAGCTTGGGGCAAATTGGAATATGTACCGAATCCATCGCTGAATTAATCGCAGCTTCACGGACTTATATTTACCTGAATGATTCCGGCACAGGATACTCCATGTTTAATTATGTTTTATTTTGGGACGGAACGTCCTTGGGCGTCTTGGGCGACGGTTTTCCAGTCGGAGAACCTCTTCGTCCTTGACAAACTCCATTTATCCACGCTCCTTATCAACAATACTATAGAAAACCGATGCTTACCAAATGTCGCCCTCAAAATCAAAGCAACACTACCCTTCGTAGATTTATCCCTGCTAGTTTAGGATTTTAACATTTATTTGGCGGATGCGGCGTGATAACCAGACTACTTTTTCTTAAATCTTATTTTTGTTTATGAAACAGGACTCCCTTGGAACGGCTTCACGCACCGGCGTGAATTCATCACTGTTCTTTTATTTTCAGGATCTTGGTGAAAGACGATGTCTTAGAATAGTTACGATTCTAAGAGGAATCGTACTTTTTTCCGTTTCGTAAGTTTTATGCAAAAGGCCTCAGGTCACGTGATGACCTCAACTCCAAAACGTTTGCTTGCAGTAGTACCACAGTCACAGTTCAATCTTGCCGATCAGTTTCAATCCTGCAGGATTTCATAAAGGATTTCATAGATACCAACAATTTGTATATCTCGGATTTATAATATCAGTGTCCTAAGGTAAGGTAAATTTCGTGACCGCCAACACTGTTTTGTCAATAACTATCGACATAATTAAGACAGAAGTGAAAATGGTACCAATGTGTTTGTCTTGTCGAGACACGTCTCCCAATATGCAACATGACCAACTTGGGTCACCACTTGACCTTGACCTGAGGTCAAATTTCTCAGTTGACCTAACCCGGTCACCATGAATATTCAAAGCGCCTTAACAAGACAAACACGATGGCGTAAAAAAAACTATTGCTTTATCTTTATTAGGTAAAAAAATATTTCCGAAAAACAGTTTCTAAAAAAAATCACCTTTTTGACATTTGATGACCTCTGGAGCCTAAACTATTGACTTGAACCTGAGCTCAAATCTGAGGACACCTATGTCGATTGCATTTTTCAAGGGCTTTCGATTGTGTTTTCCGTTTGCTGTTAACTATCATAGTTCCCGAGATATTTCGATGGTGTTCGAACCGAAGTCCTAAAAACTTGAAAATGCTGCCAATGCCCTTGATGACCTCTGGTGACCTCAATATTGACCCGAAAAAAAGAACGAAATACTTTCGAAAGAGCTTGTCTCGAGCTATCTAACGTTGTTTCCCGCTTGTCGCTACGTTGCGTGGTTTTCGAGATTATAGGGGGGGGGGGCGTTATCCGCCCCCTCTCCAGGGCGTGTAATTACCAGAGGCCCTCCAGGGCGCGTGTTAACCCGATTCCCTGCGGGGGGCAGATTCTGTTCCCCTCCCCCCCCCGTGGTTGTTCACTTGCCGCTTCTAAACCGTTAGGCCTAGTGTCTTGAAACTGTGTGACTTTCCTAACTTTGAATGCTGTGAGTGCTGTGAGTGTTGTGTACAATTTTTGAAAAAAAATCGGGCCAGCAGAGGCGGTGTCAGGCTCCTGTTTTGGGGAGGGTGTTACGAATGCGGTTGTGCGGCGCATAACTTTGTCGTGACTTCCTTCGTAGTTTGCGTTGCAATAAATACGTCAGAAACATTTGCAATGCAATATGCATCATACATACTGGGATTATACACGTTTGTTGGTAGAGGCGCACTCAGGTACAACAAATGGGAGGCGATACCTTTCCTCAAATTAGGTCCAACTTCAAATTAGTAAGATGATAAAAGCGTTACTCGCATGGTGCCCCACGTTGTTTTCCTGGATCCGGCTATCCGCAATATATTAAATTTAACAAATTACAGCAAGTAATGCCCACATGTGACGTTCATGTCGTCCCAAACAATCACACACAGCACAAATTTGTTATCAGAAATTGCCCCCCCCCATTTTACATCCCCTGAATACGCCTATGATTTCTGATTTTTGTATTTATGTTTTGGTATATTGAAGACCAGTATATTTGAAGCTCAAAAACGTTTGGGGCATGCAAATCGGCCAAACCACATGGCCGCAACGACCTTTCAAAAACGCTCAAAATTTGCTATTTTTTGCCCCATGGCCCTCTTTTTTTAACAAAAATAAATGTCGGGCCCCTAAAAGAAGGATCTTGTCATGACGAATCGAATGGCGTTTTCCCCATCGAAATCGACCGAGCAGTTCTCGAGATCTGGGGGGGGGGGGCAGAATCTGACCCCCTTCCCCCGCAGGTTAACGTAATTTTGGGCGTCCGCAGGGAATAGGGTTAAATATATTTCCCTGTGAGTGCTGTCGGTCCGAAGGCATTACGTTTCATTTATTTATTTCATCATCAACGAGTCTGTTTATGTTTGTTTATTGATGAATCACAGACAGGCACAAAACCCAGTTGTTTGTTTGTTTATTGTTGAATCACAGACAGGCACAAAACCGGAACCCAGTCACAGGTGAGTCTGTCGTATTACAGATGAAATCACATTTGTTTCGCTGGCGTGATTGCGAGAACGGATGTTGACACTTGACTCTAAAATAACTTAACGTAATGCAGTAATTGGTTGCGTCATGTTCTTTTACATGTACATACAGTCGCATTTTTTTAAAAGAAACGCTGGCAATGACGTTTGGAGGTAGTGCCTGCCAATTGAAATGTGGAATACCGTGCTGAATGCTTGCTTCACATTTAAGCGAATAGGGCAATGCGTTTAGGTTTTAGAGTTACGCATTCATATTGCAGGCTACACTAATTTATTCGTTTTATTCTTGGATGCATTATGGCCTCGCCTCATGTGAATGGACACTATACTCGTGCTATAACATTCGAATTACGTTATGGGACCAGGGGCGGATCCAGGGGGCCAAGGGGTCATGCCCCCCCCCAAAGGTCCTGAAACTGATTTGCCACCCCCCAAAGGTCCTGAAACTGATTTCCCCCCCCCCAGGGTCCTGAAACTGATTCCCCCTCCAAACGGTCGGATGTACAGTTGTAAAAATTGCCTATGCAGCAGTCAAAATCCAGCTATCCACAGTTAAAAAATTGACAATTTCGCGCCGCTTCGCGGCATGACACAAAATTCGCAATGGAGTGGGGGACAATTTTGTAAGGTACTAATTTTTGGGGTTGATAAAAACAGGGATAATATTTCATAAAGTAAATATATTTTGTATTATAAAAAAGCGAAATGAACTTAAAAATTATTAATGACTAAAACGATTAAGCTCATATCCTTGTAGTTGTGACTTCACGACCATAGTGAAAATCAATAGTGCCGTCACAAATCACAAGTGTCGTGACATCACAAACAAAATGAAGAAAGTAAAAAAATGAGAAGTTAAGAGGAAGTTTTAGGACGGAAGGCGGCTAAGATGTGTGTGAGAAGTATCTCGAAAAAATCACGAAAAATATGCTGAATTTGTTATGCGCAAAAAAAAAACACTACCTGTCCCCCATCCCATTGCTTATACAAATTTGGAAAATGGAAACATTAATTCTGTTTCACTTTTCTGAAAGTTGTCAAATATACGCTGGTTGTAGAAAATATGAAGTAAGTGCTGCTGAAAACGATAGTGATATTTTTTTCACTCGAAAAGTCACTTAACTTTATACAAATTAAGTTTTTAGATTTGGATGAATGACGTCATTATTTAGCTATATACCGCCGCTGATTGCCTGACACAGTGGCGGATCCAGGGGGCCGTAGGGGCTGAAGCCCACAGCCTTAGAAAACAGCGCCCTCGGGCACCGCGGCGCCGAAGGTGCCGCGACGCCGTTCTTGCAAAGGATTTGCCGGCGCCGTAGCGTTCTCGGGAGGACGCCAGGGCGCCCTTGTGTCTACCGACAGCGTCGCAGCACTCTTGAAAGACACCCTGTCACCCTCAGAAGACAGCTTGCCGCTCTCACAACGCATTATGCCGCCCTCAAGGTACATCACCGCCCTCGGAAGGCATTATGCCGCCCTCGGAAGGCATCATGCCGCCCTCGGAAAACATCGTGTCGCCCTCGGAAGACATTTTGCTGCCATCGGAGTGCCTTATGCCGCCCTCGGAAGATGTCTTATCGCACTCTGAAGGCATCTTGCCGCCCTCAGAGCACATTATGCCGTCCTCAGAGCGCAATATGCCGCCCTCAGGGCGCAATATGCCGCCCTCGGAAGGCATCCTGCCGCCCTCAGAGCGCATTATGCCGCTCTTGGAAGGCATCATGCCGCCCTCGGAAGACATCTTGCCGCCCTCGGAAGGCATGTTGCCGCCCTCAGATCGCATTATGCCGCCCTCGGAAGGCTTCATGCCCTCCTCAGTTCAGAGAGCATCATGCCGACCTCGGAAAGCATCATGCCGACCTCGGAAAACATCTTGCCTCCCTCGGAGTACATTTTGCCGCCCTCGAAGTGAATTATGTCGACCTCGGAAGATGTCTTCTGGCCCTCGGAAGGCATCTTACCGCCATCAGAGCACATTATGCCGCCCTCAGAGTGCAATATGCCGCCCTCGGAAGGCATCCTGCTGCCCTCAGAGCGCATTATGCTGCTCATGGAAGGCATCATGCCGCCTTCGGAGACATATTGCCGCCCTCGGAAGGCATCTTGCCGCCCTCAGAGCCCATTATGCCGCCCTGGGAAAACATCATGTTGCCCTCGGAAAACATTTTGCCGCCCTCGGAAGACATTTCGCCGCCCTCAGAGTGCATTATGCCGCCTTCAGAGTTCGGAAGACGTCTTGTCACCCTCGAAAGGCATGAACCCCTTTGAAGGTATCATACCCCCCACGAATGGCACCTTGCCGGCCCGAAAGCGATGTGGTATCCCGGCGCACTCAGAATGATGGCACCCTAGTTCCTTCAGCTTCCCTCGGACGGCGACTGGGCACCCATGACCTTCGAAACCAATAATACGCTTTTGCCCCTCTTCCCGGCCCACTCCCGATAGCGCCCTGGATGGCGCCTACGAAGGGGCTGGACCCCCATGAAATAACCGTGACACTATTTTAAATATGCCTGGCGAGGCGTTGAAGGTGCTGACGTATTGTACAGGTCACTGCAAAAGTAATGGTAGGTACTACTGTAGATGGGTAAAACCTAGCAGCGTTTCAAACAACAATAGATATCCCTGAAAAAATAAGCGGTACATCTCCGTCCTACACATAAGAAGGTCTCTGTCACTTTTCACTATTCTACGCCTTCAAATAAAATCACAATATTCGAAAAACCTGATTCTCTCCCCACTTGAGTGCACTGA
>JAXIVJ010003879.1:42500-88873 GCA_036785665.1 Chirona hameri | reverse complement strand
GGTCCGGAGAGGCCCGCAGAGTTCCTCGGCCGGGACAGATCGGTCGAGGTGGTCTCCGGTCTCCCAGACACAGAGCAGAGTGGACTCCACGTCAGAACAGAGTGGAGTCCACGTCAGAGCAGAGTGGAGTCCACGTCAGAGCAGAGTGGAGTCCACGTCAGAGCAGAGTGGAGTCCACGTCAGAGCAGAGTGGAGTCCACGTCAGAGCAGAGTGGAGTCCACGTCAGAGCGAAGTGGAGTCCACGTCAGAGCAGAGTGGAGTCCACGTCAGAGCAGAGTGGAGTCCACGTCAGAGCAGAGTAGGGTCTAGTCCACGTCAGAGCAGAGTGGAGTCCACGTCAGAGCAGAGTGGAGTCCACGTCAGAGCAGAGTGGAGTCCACGTCAGAGCAGAGTGGAGTCCACGTCAGAGCAGAGTGGAGTCCACGTCAGAGCAGAGTGGATTCCACGTTAGAGCAGAGTGGAATCCACGTCAGAGCAGAGTGGGGTCCAGTCCACATCAGAGCAGAGTGGAGTCCACGTCAGAGCAGAGTGGAGTCCACGTCAGAGTAGAGTGGAGTCCACGTCAGAGCAGAGTGGAGTCCACGTCAGAGCAGAGTGGAGTCCACGTCAGATCAGAGTGGAGTCCACGTCAGAGCAGAGTGGAGTCCACGTCAGAGCAGAGTGGAGTCCACGTCAGAGCAGAGTGGAGTCCACGTCAGAGCAGAGTGGAGTCCACGTCAGAGCAGAGTGGAGTCCACGTCAGAGCAGAGTGGAGTCCACATCAGAGCAGAGTGGAGTCCACGTCAGAGCAGAGTGGAGTCCACGTCAGAGCAGAGTGGAGTCTATGTCAGAGCAGAGTGGAGTCCACGTCAGAGCAGAGTGGAGTCCACATCAGAGCAGAGTGGAGTCCACGTCAGAGCAGAGTGGAGTCCACGTCAGAGCAGAATGGAGTCCACGTCAGAGCAGAGTGGAGTCCACGTCAGAGCAGAGTGGAGTCCACGTCAGAGCAGAGTGGAGTCCACGTCAGAGCAGAGTGGAGTACACGTCAGAGCAGAGTGGAGTCCACGTCAGAGCAGAGTGGAGTCCACGTCAGAGCAGAGTGGAGTCCACGTCAGAGCAGAGTGGAGTCCACGTCAGAGTAGAGTGGAGTCCACGTCAGAGCAGAGTGGAGTCCACGTCAGACCAGAGTGGAGTCCACATCAGAGCAGAGTGGAGTCCACGTCCGGACAGAATGGAGTGGACCAGAGTAAAGCGGTGTCCCATAATAGGCCTGGTAAGTTGGACATTTAATGATAGAGTTCCGTAATTGATACGTTGGTCAAATTAGGGCATACATAGACAATATGCTAACTGGAGTACGCCATGGGAGTCGGGAGTCTCCTGGCCTGGCCTCCTTGGACATCGCGACTGAACCAGAACAGCTCAGAGTGGAGACAACAGACCTGACTGCGACCCGTCATCAGCGGCGCCGTAATTTGAGGCGTTTAGGTCGGAGCGGAGGGCGAATTTGCGTCGTCAGATGACTGTGATCAGACGAGGCTGCCCTCCAGTGAATACACAAAAGGCGAGCGACGACGGGCGTAATTTGTGACTTGGCCCGCCCCGACCGCAGCCCTCGCATGGGAAACCGAGAAACGCGCGCCGCATACTCCGTCCGGACCGCACAGGCCGCCGTCACCGCCGTCACCGCAGTCGCCGTGACGCCAACTGCCACAAACGTACACACCGACACGGCGAGTCGACACTGAGCAAGACAAAGCGACCGCGGCGGCCGTTCGAGCCGGCGGGGCGGCCGCCGCCGCCCGTTTGCAGTTCACAATGGGATTACAGTGGAGACACAGAAGCCGCGTCAGTGTCACGCCGCTGCCGGCTCCACCCGAGCATCGGATCACCCCCCGCCGTGCCGCGCCGGCCCCTCGCCCTTAAGCCGGTCGGCCGACGGACCCGCCGCCCGCCGGAGAGGCGCACCCGTGCCCCGCGACGCAGGTCAACGGCCTGCTTTGATTGCCGCGCCAGCCTGCGTCGGCCAGTAATGAACATAAAGGACGCCAATTTATTCACAGCTAGGACAAGACAAACTTAATGAACTGGAAAGTCAGCTAAATTGGAGAGAGGCGCGCGTTGATAACGGCTCGCAGTGGCCTTGTGCGGCGTCTGTCGTGTTTAATGCGCTCCGCGCCGAAGTTTGCGGGGCAATTGCAATACTTTTCGCCGACTTTCAGCAACAATTCGGCGAATTATTCGCCGGGCACTGTTTTCTTCGCGCGCAGAAGACAAACAGCAGACATTGCAGCTGATTTAAAACGCCATAAATATGAATAAACTGCACCTGGAAATGAAAACAACTCGGGAAAAATTGCGTGTGCTACTGTCGCATGACTCACTGCAGTCTCCGCTGGGCAGCCGCCTGTCTCAAACCACGATGCTGTGCCGCCGTGCATGGGAACTGCATCCCGCCGACTACGCACAAAACACTAACACCAGCGCCGTCCAACCGCAGCTGTCGCATCAGGGCCGGCGGAGGATGGATAGCCGACCGTCCCGCCGCGCCGCCGGCCAAATCTAAGGCAAACAACTCCCGCCGCCTGGCTTTCGGACGACGCATTATTCATATTCATATTACTGTCCAGGGGCGAGGAAAATACCTGCCATTTTGTTCATTAGCAGTCGAACGGTGCGGCCGTAAACAGGCAGCCCGTTCTCGCCGGACGAAGGTGGGACGGGAGGCCGGAAGCGGCGCCACCTGGCAGAGGACACCTCGGCGAGGGTCGCTCCCCGCCGGGTCAGCCGCAGCCTCACAACAGCCCACACCACACCGCACCGCACCGCACCGCACCGCACGGCGCCGCACCACGCCACACCGCCGCGGGTCGCGCCGGACTCGGCGACAAAACAGGCCACCGTCCCCTCGGCGCCGCGTGGGATTCGCACCGCAGCGTGGCCGGCGCGATCGCATTAGGCGCGCTTCGGAGCGCAGCAGACGGATGAAGCCGGCTGCACCCCGCTTACCGGGGGGCTGCTGCTGCTGCCAGACAGCCAAACGCAGCCCCCAGCACCCCAGCACCCCCGCCCTCCCCTCCGGAATGCCTACAAAAGCGCGTCACGGCGGATGCATAAACAAGAATACGGCACGTGCTGGAAATTGAACGCGTCCACCGCTCGGCTGTGAAAGGGTACGATTGTTGTTCGACTGTGCGGACGGAGCAGTGATCGCTACGGCAGATGGATGGCGACATCTCCCCTACCCCGCCCCACCCCTCCCTCCCCTGAGCCCCCACTCGGTCCAGATCGCGGTCGGACGGCGCTCGGCCGCCGGAGCACCCTGAGAGAGCGGACGTCGAAAACAGAACGTTTCGTTTTCATTAGTTCTGAGCCACGCCGATGGCGCTGTGTGGTGTCCCGTGGTGGCCACAGCAGTCCGACACCATTATTGTGCTGCACGCTGGCGACAAAGCGACTGAAGCTACCGACAAACTTCCCAATGTCTACCCGCGACTGACACCATCCGTGTTTGGGTGTTGGAAGCTCGACACTGGACCATCAGTTGCACTTGTGTTTCTTCACAGTCCGTGCTCCGGGTTTACACCTCCGCCCACCACCGCCGCGACGGAATACCGTGGGTGTGTGAACTCGGAGCGGGCGTACCTCGGCGCTGTGGCGGAGCAGGGGCGGGCCACCTAATTAGAAGGTCATAGACTGCAGTTTATGACGGGTCGGCTGACTGCAGGCGTCGGCGGCGGCGGCGGCGGCCGCGGCCACGAGTGAGACGCGGCCGAGCGGCAACCGTCCTCGGTTAAAGGCGTTACAGCTCTGCGGGAGGCCGTGTGAAGCGACGGTATAAACGGACGTAATGGTCACTTCGCAGAAGAAGTGCTAACCACCTCGATGCAGGGTGTAATAAATAAGTAACGCCATAAAACGGGCACATTTTAGAAAGTCTCTGAACTGTACCGGGTGTAAATGTCGCTCTAACTCGCACCAGTCCAAAGAGAGCTCCTACATCAAAGGCGTGAATTCCGCTTTGTAACACTTTAGAGTAAAACTTCGCTTCTGAAAGTCAAAACGCATTAGTCCAAATGTAGGACTGTCTCAAAAGCCGCACGCAAACTTCTCGAGACGCCACAAGACGGGCACTTAACATGTATTCCCCGTAGCATGCATTCGAAGAGACAGTCGCCATTATCAGAGGTTGGCGAAGAGTCCAAGCCCTGCATCACGACCCAGAATTAGCCGCGGAGACAGATGATACCCTGCTCGCACTTACGTGCCCCGTAATTGACATTGACTGCGGCATAAACTACGAGCACAATACCCGAAACTATTTATACTGCCCTCGAATCTGCACCGGGCCCGCTCACAAAAGGGTAATCTGGCCAGCATTGGGCTTATTACCTCTGCATTCTGCCATGCCATTGACGCTCCCGGCCCGGGGCGGCGCGGCCGGACCGCTGCGCTCCACCGCTCTCCCTCCTCCCTTCGCCTCTCCTCTCATCTGCCTGGGGCAGAGCTCCGTCCGACTGACCACTCGGAGCCGCCGCCTCCGACAATAAGACGTGCTCGAGTGCCGGTCAGCGGGCGGCGGGCGGCGGGCGGCGTGCACCGCGCCAGCCCGACCCGCCGCCGCCGCCCTCTCCGCGTCGGTCACCGATAACTAATTCCCTCCGGGCGCGCCTCAGAACAAACAACCGGCGTGTTTGCGTCGGCAGCCAAGCCACTCACTGACCGTCAGCCTGCCGCTGCCTGCCTGCCTGACAGACTCCTGACAGACGCCTGACAGACGCCTGACAGACGCCTGACAGACTCCTGACAGACGCCTGGCAGACGCCTGACAGACGCCTGACAGACGCCTGACAGACGCCTGGCAGACGCTGACAGACGCTTGACAGGTAGCACTCTTTTCCTCATGAAACATATTGACCCTCGCCGCATTGGTAAGACGAGCAATCGCTAGGCATTTGACACCAAGAGCGGCACCACCCGGCACCACGCGGCACCACCCGGCACCACGCGGCACCACTCGGCACCACCTGGCACCTCCCGGCACCACAATACACATTGGCCTGCAATCCGCTCACGTGACCGTTTTTGCGCTGTCGCTCTTCAGTGGCGTTCTTGAGGCGTGCGCGCACTGCAGCCGCGCGCGTCCCACCCAGCACGCGTCCTCCATCCACTCGACAGTGGCTGGCAAAAACGGCGCATGTTTTCGCGTAAATGGCAACAACAAGAGTCTAAACGTGCAACAACAACGCCGCCGCACCGCCGACCTTTTCCATCATGCGGGCGGCGATTTTTCATCCTGTTTGTGGTGCATCAATCACGCTCAAGAGCACCTCGCACGCTTATTGTTTGTATAATCTTGGGATAATGGCGCTTTGTGCGCCGCTTATACTGACAAACACAGATCGGATCTATCGGGAATATCGAACAAACACTCTCGATCTCGGCCGCAGCCGGAATCGCGCGCCTCGTCGCCGCTCGTCGCCGCTCGTCGCCGCTCGTCGCCGCTCGTCGGCGCTCGTTGGTGCGGCGAAGCGGCGTCGAATATCACACCAAACGCCCGGCATTATCGCATCCTATATGCAGGAGGCCGTGTCGCCGCGTTTACGGCAACCTTTGCCGCCGCGCCGCCGCCACCTCTGCGTGTAATGATGATGTAAGCTGTATCGCCGTGCATCTAAAACGCGCTGCGCGGCCGCTTAATTCAGGCCAATCACCGGTCTCTGGGCGTCGGCGGCGGCGGAGGGCGTCGGAGCGGAAAGGGGCGCCGGCGACCCACGGAAGACGCGGCACGTGTCACCGTCCGCCCGCCCCGGGCCGCGCGACAGCGCCGCGAGGGGTGACTAATAAAAACGCCAGGAGGCGGCGGACGGCGTAAAATACGACCGCGCGGTGGCAGCGGGAGGCAGCGGGAGGCAGCAGTGGCGGTGGCGGCGATGGCGGCGGCGGCGGCGGTGGCACCGCACCCTGAACTATCGACGCGGTCCCAGCGCGTCAGTAAACATCGGACCCGCGGCCGGAAACACAAAGACAGTCTGTACTCGTGCCATTGAGCCGCCGTGCCTCC
Organism: Chirona hameri; assembly: GCA_036785665.1. Taxonomy (NCBI): domain Eukaryota; kingdom Metazoa; phylum Arthropoda; class Thecostraca; order Balanomorpha; family Balanidae; genus Chirona; species Chirona hameri. Next base: position 82,829 of record JAXIVJ010003879.1, on the reverse strand, counting down.
CCGCAGCAGCGGAAGTAACGGCCACGCGAGGGCAAAGCCCGCCGCCGAACGCTCCGTAAAGAACCCAACAAATGGAGCTGTCAGCCGGTGCATCGACTTCCAATGCACACGAATTAAACCGGACTGAAAGTAAGCCCAAAGGAAACAGCCGAAACAGTGGCTCAGTGGCAACACCATCAGCAAATGTCAAACAGGGGCAGTGCCGGCTCTCGTAGCCAATTTCAGCTCAAACTTGGCACACCGTACTTCGCATGCGCCCCGGAGCGCAGACAAGGCCGGACCGCCGCGGGAGTGCCGAAAACACTATCTGTAGTGAAAAGGCGCCGGGAATTATACCCAATTAAGCTAATTCGGGCGCAGGAGCGGGCTGATCGTTGTGGGGGTGGGGGGGGGGGGGGGGGCGGCCTCGCTCCGATCCCGCTCTCCTCGCGGCATATCGCTCCACTCACCACCGCCGGAGCTCCAATCAGAACCCCTTCCAATTAGTGCTAATTACCTGGTTATCCGGCCGGGCCATGGTGGAGGGAGCGGCCGGATCCCGCGCTAACGTGCACCTGATCCCCGGCGGAGGGGAGCGCTGACGGCACCGTGCGTGATCCCGACTGACAAGACGACCGGTTCGGAGGGGGGGGGGGGAGCGGCAGCAACGGACAGCGGAGTCCACCAGACTCGAAAGCCGTCGTCATGTCAGTCAGAGACGATGAGAGCGCCGACCGCGATTTCCGGAACTACAACGAAATGCCTACGCTGACGTCACATTTAAGTCTCATCACGCTTTTAGCCTTTTGAGAGTGGTTTCTGGTAAAGGTCACTGAGCACCGGGTCACCTGAGACGACCTTACACCGCCCTCGCGGAAGTCAAGGTTGGGCGGGGGTGGAGGCAGGTACAGAGGCGGGGGCGGGGACGGCGGGAGCAAGGGCGGAGGAAGGTACACAGGCGGGGGCGGGGGCGGGGGCGGGCCGCCGCTGCCGTGAGCCGGCATCATTGACTACACGCTGTTCACACGGCCGGTTCCGCGCACCGACTGCGACCGGCCGCTGCGGTCTGCCCGGCTGAGAGGCGCCGACCGCCAGTCGCCGCCGGCCTTATGATGTCTAATTAGATTAGCATGTCCATTAGCGGCAATGGCTCCGTGCCGGCACCGGCGGACCCGCCTGCCGAAGCCGCACCGCCGCAGGGGTCCATCATTCCACACCGTCCAGTCCACTGCCCAGTCTACCGTCTAGTCCACTGCCCGCTTCACTGTTGCCACCGCCACCGCCGACACGGGCACGAGGAATAGCTCAGGTCTCTCAAAAGCTTGTCTGCTGCCGGATTGAGCTGGTCTTAATTCAAGCAGTGTGGTGTGCTCATAGTGTTAGACGTGACGAGTCCTCACCCGGAACACAATACCCCCCGCAGGTTCGCACTCCTTTGAGCTCTCCGTGTCGGATCATGTGATCTTGAGATGACACCGCGACGCTCCGTGGGCGCCTTGGGATGCTTTGGGACGCCCGTTGGCGCCGCCGCCTCTGATCCGCTCTCGTTTGATCCGCCCTTGTTGCACGACTAATCCGGCTCCCGTTATCTGGAGCAGAGTCGATGCGAGCCGAGGCGAGGCGGGCCTGAGGGAGCGGCGGTGAACAGCGGCGAGTCAGCGGCTGCACCGCCTGCGCCATGTACCCGACGAGGAGCCCCGGACCCGAGCCGAGACCCTCCGGTAATATGCAAATGATGCGGGAACGGACACCGGCGACGTCGTCACATGGTCACCGTGTGACGTCATTACACAGCCGGATGCCGTCACACGGTGTGATGTTATGACATTGTAAGCTGTGACGTCATAAGTACGATGAGTGATTGCCATCAACGCGCCACCGGTAGGTCGATAAAACGATACACAACGAGCAAAGTGTTGCCCGTTTCGCGCCATTCATCCATTGCGACGATGTCGATCGCCGTACTTCGATCGTCCTGCGTCAATGCCGACGAGTTCAAGAGTCCACGTCGACAGCTCTGGCCCTGTATTAGACCGCGGTTGACCACTTCAATCTGCGACACAAAACCGGTATCACTCCGCCGACACGCAGTGCAGAAATGCGACATTAGCAACGAGCGTCGTCCACCGAGCGTCTATTTACAACTTCCATTCTGTCTGCATCGAGCACGACAGAGGTGAGTTATGCATACCAGATGAGGGCTAATTTGCCGGATCATGGAATCCACGACATCAAAGCACGCTTCTGTAAGGAGCAGCTGGTACATAGCCAAGGTCACCAGCTGCCTCACACCCGAGTGGTTTTCACCTCTCGCTCCGTCGCCGCGTGAGACAAAGCACGTGAGCGGTGTGGTGCCTACGAGGCGCGAAAGAGCGCAGGATCGCAGGAGTGAGCACCGTCTGCCAGCCGCAGCCGGCCGAACGCTTAACATCGCGGCAGGAAACGTGTACTGTCACAACCCGCTCGAGCAGTGTCGCCCTCGGTCACTCACAAGCCAGATACTGCGCTCCATTCTGGTCTGAGATTCGAGTTCAGTCGAATCAGCCTCCAGATGGGTCGTATATCGCACCGGTCGTCGGTCGCCGATCGTCGATCGTCGATCGCCGATCGTCGAAGCAGTCGCCGCGTCGACACCGGAGGGCGCCAGGTTAACGTCAACCGGGCCAACCCACCGGAAGGGGACGCGACGCGGACGGAGCCGGACCAGACGTGACGTCCTGGAGGGACGGACGTCAGCGGTCATTGCCCCAGCGTTCGTGACACCTCCGCTCCGCCGCTCCGTGCCGCCCCAGCTGCAGCTGCTGCAGCCGACAATCGCGGAATGCGCGAGTCATGAGCGCTGATGATTTTGCGAGCAAGAGGCAGCGGCCCGGGAACCGGTTTGCGTGTTGTGAGACGGTGGTGACTGCCACGGCTCCGACCACCGACTGCTGCTAGGCTGCTGCTCAGCTGCTGCTTGGCTGACGGTCGGGTGCTGGTATCAGGGGCTGGTCGCACCTCTCCCTCCACAAGGCCGTCCGGCGCTGTGCCGCCCTCTGTCGTCCGGTGATATTGTCCAATCAGACGGCTAATCACACAGTGGAATGGCTGGACCAGCTCCGGACCGGTCTCCAGCCCGCCGGCAGCCATAAAGCATAGATCGGCACCGGCACCGGCACCGGCACCGGCACAGGCACAGGCACAGGTACAGGCACAGGCACAGGCACAGGCACAGGCACAGGCACAGGCACAGGCACAGGCACAGGCACCGGCACCGGCACCGGCACCGGCACCGGCACAGGTACCGGCACCGCGGCCGCGGCCGCGATTTGTTATTCGTTAATAAAATAAACGTCCCAGTCACGACGGGCGCCGGCCGGCCGGATTAACGCGGGATGCTGGCGATGGCCGCTGCCCCGCGCGACTCTGCCGCCCGATGGGAGACGGCCGCGCAGCGCTCGTTGTGCCGTGATTCTGCAGTTCTGCGTGGAGGCCAATTTACTGCGCGAGTTTCTGAATGCGGCTGGCTGTGGCGCTGACTGGCGGTCCTCCGCCGCCGCGGAGTCTCAGCGCTGGCCTGCGCTGACCCCGGGTCAGGGGTCCACCTGCGCTGACCACGGCCGCCGCGGGGTCCACCGGGGTCCACCTGCGCTGACCACGGGTCAGGGGCCGCCACGGTGATGACCCTGCACTGCCCCCTTCCGCCGCCCAACACACTCCACCGCCGGGCTCTCAGCGTACCGACCAATCTGGTGTCAGCGCTGGCAGTGTCCGCTCAGGGCGGTCGCGGACGGCGCTGGCGGACGGCGCGGCGCTGACCCTGATGGCGGCGGCTCGGCGGGGACACAAAGCCTGACCTCTGACCTCGCCGCGGCGCCGGGACAGTGCGCCGCTCCGGGCCGGCCCGGCGACCTCCTTCTGCGCGGCCGTTCCGTCGTCTCTGTCTGCGCCCGCGCGACCGAACGCCGTCCGAACGTCGCGCAGACTCGCCAAGGGATGTCCATGTAGGGATGTCCATGTAGGGATGTCCATGTAGGGATGTCCATGGAGGGATGTCCATGAGAGGCCCGGGGATGTCCACGTAGGAGCCAACCAAAGGCTGGTGGTCGTCTCGAATACCTCCGCCCTTGGAACTATGTGGAATAGGCTACATACATATCACACATGATGAAAATAGCAATGTGGCCAACTGTGCCTTGCCTTTGCCTTGGCCTTGGCGCGGCACTAGCACTGCTGGATTTCAACACACGCTGAATGACCTGCGCCCTGTCTCAGCTCAGCGGAGGTCAACGGCGAGCTGAACCCAGCCGGACGCGGCGACGCCGGGTGTTCATTCCGCCGCTCCGTGCCGGCTGTGCCGACCAAATGAACCCGCCGACGACGTCTCGGGCTCCCAGTTTCATTTGCGCCGACAGCCGGCTATTTGCCAGGGTGGGGCGGGACCGAGATGGGTGTCTCCGAGGACCCGGCAGCACCAGTCTGGTGGCCTCAGACTCTCTCCGGAGGCTGGACGAGGAGCTGTCTGCCCAAACGAACCCGCTGACGTCAGATGAAAGGGGAGTAAATGGGAAGATGGGGAATGGGGAGAGAACAAGGAGATTGCTCTGGCATTTTTGAGGGTTCGCCGAGCTGCACCAATGAAGCCATGTCTTGTCTTGTCTCGTCTCGTCTTGCCACCAGCAACTTTCAGACACTACCACGTATCAGCCCCGGCCCAAAGCGCGCCTCACCTCTGGCACCGGCTGGACGTGCGCTCATTTGCACAAAACCACCCACCATAATGCTTAATCCTCCTAAGCCCATAAAAACCCCAAACCTGGCGCAAAGGATACCGAGTCCGCTGTGCATTAATTCCGCCTAGGTCATTTATGAGCCAGTTCCCAGGCCATCAGCCTTGCCTTGCCACCAGGTGGCGGCAAGGTCGCCCTAGGTACCACCCTCCCCCTCCCCCGGGCGTGCAGCCGTGCAGGGGGGCACGGCCCGGCACACAGTGACTGACCAGTAAAATTAGCGCCGCCTATTAGCGCGTCTGTCGGCGGCGGCGAGGTGCCATCTGCAGCGCGGCGCTATGACGTGCGAAGCGGCCGCGCGCCACCCCGCCCGCCGCGCGCTCGCTAATTCGCGCGCGAATAATGAGTGGCGTTTGATCGCGTCGGCCGCGCGGCTTGTTCTCACTAATTAGTGCAGAGTGCACACCGCAGGGCGGCGGGCGGCGGCGGCGGCGGAACGGCCGAATTTATGGGTGCCGCACTCCCACTCCGCCCCGCACTCCACCGCCTGGCAGCCGCCACTGCCCACCGCCTGGCAGCCCGGCAGGTAGACTCGCGCGTCAGCCGGTACCGCAGTCCTAAGGCCGCTCAGGCCCGAGGCGACCAGGAACTGGTCGAGTTCGCTAGACAAGGCGCCAGTCTGAGTCAGGAAAAGTCCGTCTGAGTCAGAGTCGGTGTCAGTCAGAGTCGGTGTCAGTCTGAGTCGGTGTCAGTCTGAGTCGGTGTCAGTCAGAGTCGGTGTCAGCCTGAGTCAGAGTCGGTGTCAGTCTGAGTCAGAGTCAGTGTCAGTCTGAGTCAGAGTCGGTGTCAGTCTGAGTCAGAGTCGGTGTCAGTCTGAGTCGGTGTCAGTCTGAGTCGGTGTCAGTCTGAGTCGGTGTCAGTCAGAGTCGGTGTCAGCCTGAGTCAGAGTCGGTGTCAGTCTGAGTCAGAGTCAGTGTCAGTCTGAGTCAGAGTCGGTGTCAGTCTGAGTCAGAGTCGGTGTCAGTCAGAGTCGGTGTCAGTCTGAGTCAGAGTCGGTGTCAGTCAGAGTCGGTGTCAGTCTGAGTCAGAGTCGGTGTCAGTCTGAGTCAGAGTCGGTGTCAGTCAGAGTCGGTGTCAGTCTGAGTCAGAGTCGGCGTCAGTCTGAGTCAGAGTCGGTGTCAGTCTGAGTCAGAGTCGGTGTCAGTCTGAGTCGGTGTCAGTCTGAGCCTGAGTCGGTGTCAGTCTGAGTCAGAGTCCGTCTGAGTCAGAGTCGGTGTCAGTCTGAGTCAGAGTTGGTGTCAGTCTGAGCCTGAGTCGGTGTCAGTCCGAGTCGGTGTCAGTCTGAGTCTGAGTCGGTGTCAGTCCGAGTCGGTGTCAGTCTGAGCCTGAGTCGGTGTCAGTCAGAGTCGGTGTCAGCCTGAGTCAGAGTCGGTGTCAGCCTGAGTCAGAGTCGGTGTCAGTCTGAGTCGGTGTCAGTCTGAGTCAGAGTCGGTGTCAGCCTGAGTCAGAGTCGGTGTCAGTCTGAGCCTGAGTCGGTGTCAGTCTGAGTCAGAGTCCGTCTGAGTCAGAGTCGGTGTCAGTCTGAGTCGGTGTCAGTCTGAGCCTGAGTCGGTGTCAGTCTGAGTCGGTGTCAGCCTGAGTCAGAGTCGGTGTCAGTCTGAGTCGTTGTCAGTCTGAGTCAGAGTCGGTGTCAGCCTGAGTCAGAGTCGGTGTCAGTCTGAGTCGGTGTCAGTCTGAGTCGGTGTCAGTCTGAGTCGGTGTCAGTCTGAGTCGGTGTCAGTCTGAGCCTGAGTCGGTGTCAGTCTGAGTCAGAGTCCCTCTGAGTCAGAGTCGGTGTCAGTCTGAGCCTGAGTCGGTGTCAGTCTGAGTCAGAGTCGGTGTCCGTCTGAGTCAGAGTCGGTGTCCGTCTGAGTCAGAGTCGGTGTCAGTCCCACTCAGTGGACATTCTCGTTTCCGGACATGACTCAAAGGAATGTGGGCCACGGACTTTTTAGTCGACTGAGCCCGAGAGTGCAGCCCTTTTTCTGCATGGCAACCATCGGTTTTTGCCGGCGTCCCGATGGGCGATCTCTTAACGCCATCGGTCTGTAGTGCATGCACACGCGAGACTGCAGCGTCTCGCCGCATTCCTTGCTGGTGCACGGCAGGATCCTCATCGTCTCACCCCAATCAACATACTGCTCGGTCGTGATGGTTCGCGTAAAGTAGGTTGATCAGTGTTGATTCACAGATCAAAGGAGCAGTCTGTCCAACTCTAGCACGCAGTTCAACAAGCACACAAAGGGCGATCAAACGGCTCGCCAAATTCTGATTGATTGCGTCGGGAAATATCAGACAGAATGCAAATTTCCTCTCTGTAATGGCGCACGAGCATTCCCTGAACACGAACATCCCACACCCCGGACTGACACTTTGTGACGTCATCACCGTGACGTCACAGAGGTCGGCCGGCCGGCGCCGCGGGCACGTGGACCCCTGCCCGCGAACCGGCCTCCATTTATGAAGTCCAACAATAGCGCGCTGCCCGGGGCGCCGTTATCAATAACGACGACATGACGTAGGCAATCAGCCAGACCGTCCGCCAATAACGATAATTACCGCACGGCCTCCCGCTCTTTGATTCCCACTCATTCCGGACCGGAGCTGGTTGAAGCGGGGTCGATTCGATGGCAGCTGAAGTAGGCCGCACGCTCGTCCATCAGAGCTGAGGAGACACGGGACGCTGGGTGCAGCCGCACGCACACAGCCGCACATGGGAGTGGTCCGGCTGCACGCGTGCACGCACGCACGCCGTGCACGTGCGTGCAAGCTAAGAGAGGCTGTGCACCGAACAGAGGAGTTGGGTCAGTCGGAAGATGGAGGATGCTGTTTGTCTTGGCACGAAGCGAAAGACGGAAAGCTCTCCAAACAGACAATAAGACCAACCGTTGCTTCAGTCTCGCGTGAGCGAGCGACTCTGTCCCATTGCAAGAGCCGCAGCTCACTTAAATCCTCCAACCAAACGCTGTCCAACAGAGCCTGGTTCGAGAAGCGATGTGACCCCGATCTTCACCGTCAGCTCACATTCGCCGTCGTCCGTCAACTCGGCGAGTCCGACACGCCCAGCTACGGCGCCAAGACGCAAGGGTGATCCGAAACCGCCGCGGGCGAGAAAGGAGAGTGAGAGTGGATGGAGGTGGCGACGGATAGGGCCAGACAATGGGATGTAGTAACACATATGAATGAAAAGGGAGAAAGCAAAAGTGATGTTTTGATAGCCCAGATAACGCGAATAACACAAAGCAGCACTGGATGTAGAACGCTAGTGTTATAGAAACACTGCGCCAAAGAGGTTCGACACAGATCATTAATCCATTCCAGGACAGCGACATAGCTGAGGAATTTCTGACTCGCGGTGGAACAGTTGCCAAACAAGGACAGACGCTGAAAGCCGGACGAACAGTGGCGTGCCGTCCAAACGCCGGGCACACCGACACCGACCAATCAGTTGTGATCCAACTATTCGACAGGTCTTCAGCTCATCGCCACGAATCGCCGGCGCGGCCGCCGTGCCAGCGCCAGTGACGGCAGAGGGACCAGTGACGTCAGAGGGAGGTGCTGCGGCCGCGTGACGCCGCACGGCCCGATATGGCCACCACCGCCCCTGGAACACCGGGCACTGATCAGGAAACACGGGGGCATTCGGTGCCTTTCTCGGCGGCGCCTGCTCCGTGTTCAGATTGCGTCTCCATGCCGGAAACCCACCCGGCTATACAGAGGTCGACCTCTGGCAAAACAGGAAAATCTCCGAACAGCGGCGTCGCGCGGCGACGGAAACGGCCGGAGTTCTCTGAACCTTCCACTCCCCTAACATAGCACAGAGCTACAACCGGAACGCCACTGCAAAACAAAACACTGTTGACAACTTGCACCACACGAGTCATGCTCGTCCGGACCCCACTCTCTCGACGCCACCCATGAGAATCAGCGGCCATGCCAGCCCAGGTGACGCCTGGGGCGCTCTCCAGGGAAGCCATTCACCCTCGGTTCTCGTCTCGCCCGGCGTGTTGACCGCGGGCCGGCCTGTGGCTGCAACACTCCTGCTGCGTCACTCTGTCACCGCTGCATGGCGGCGGCGGCGGCGGCGGCGGCGTCCGACCAGCCACTCCGCCGGCGGCGCTCCCGCCTGCATTTCATCCAAGCCGCCCGCGCTGTATTAGTTTATATTCCCCGGCATTAGCCACAAATGATGATACGGCACCGAGATTTACTGCCGAAATGAGAGACGAGACAACGGCGGCGCCCCGCGGCGTTAACGGCGCCCTGCGCGGCACAGCGGCGCCGCAGTAGACAAACATAACGCACCGCGCCGCGTTTCTCGTCGCCGCTGCACGGCCGCCTCGCTGCAGCGCCGCTCTGCAATTGACAATTACCCGGCCAGCGCAATGATTAATGTACGCAGACTAATTGACTGAGGGTGTATAAATCGGAGCAGATCGGGGCGTTCCGGAGCAGTCCGCCTGACAGAGAGCACACTGTTCATCTCTCGTTCTCATCTCCGGCACCGCTCTGGCCCTCTCCCTTTCTCTCGGCGCGCCGGCTCTTTGTCTATGTCGCGGCTCTACGCTCTATCTATCTCCTGCATCCTCCGCGCCCGCGCGCCCGCGAGCCCGCGAGCCCGCATTCCCACCGCGCCTCCGGTCGGCTGTTGGCGTGATCGTGGGGCGCCGTTGATGAAGAAGAAGGCAGCAGCAGCGGCGGCGGCGGCGGCGGCGGACCGGTCTGCCCGGCCCGGTCGGCCCGCTCCTCGCCGGCGTACATTCCAATTAAGGTATACACAGTCCGCGGGTAATAACGCGGCTAAGAATGAGTTATACGGTGGTATATAAAGTTTATGGGACGGTCTGGAGGAGAGGCCAAGTCTGATAGTCGCGCCGGAGAGCGAGAGGCGGGCGAATGCAGACGAGGGGCCCAATGGAGCCGACGGAGACTGTGATAGTGAAGTAGAGGGTGCACTTAGAGATGGTGGAATCTTAGAAATACAACGGACGGGGAACAAATAATACGCCAGAATGGGGACGAGATAACGACATTTTATAGCTCGGTGAAAGTGAGATGGATGGGAGCAGATACCGCGGGATGAAGGAACGCGCTATCAAATGGACCCAGCTAGCCGGCTGCTCTCTGTTCCACAAAACCGTCTACCAGAAAGATGTATGTCTGATGAGGAGCTGATTCGCAGTTTCCCCGCGTCGCGCCATATGTACCGCCAGCGAATTTAAACGTTGCGCAGCATGAAAGAATGAAACTATCATGTCGAAATGCTTCCCTCGCTGCTGCCTATCACTCCAAAACTACGCCATCAGGTGCACAGTTCTGCCTTAGGGGAACTCCAACAGTCAAAGTACTTACTCCTGGTGTTTTTGACTGCGGTCCGAACGGGTACTTGGTCCAGTTCAGCTCCACTTCTCTCGTCGTATCCAACAGGACCACTGAAACAAAGACAAACAAACACGGGTCAATTCACAGTCAGGAGCCGCGAAATACGCACACAAAACCGCCAGCTCACACTCACACTCACACACACTCAGTCACACTCACACTCACAGTCACACTCACACTCACACTCACACTCACACTCACACTCACACTCACACTCACACTCACACTCACACTCACACTCACACTCACACTCACACTCACACAGTCACACACACACACACACACACACACACACACACACACACACACACACACACACACACACACACACACACACACACACACACACACACACACACACACACACACACACACACACACACACACACACACACACACACACACACACTCAGTCACACTCACACTCACACTCACAGTCACACTCACAGTCACAATCACAATCACACTCAGTCACAGTCACAGTCACAGTCACAGTCACAGTCACAGTCACAGTCACAGTCACAGTCACAGTCACACAGTCACACTCACCGCAATAACAACCTGTCACCACAATGACCATCAAACGGACAGCCCCATAACAATCATGTCCGTGCTAGTATCCAGAGAGCTCAACCCTCTGCCATCACCCTGCAGCCACTGGCCAGTGGCCGTATCCCACGTGTCTGTACGTGACCAATGAAGACCGTGACATCACGCTGACCCATAAACCGAATCGTATCACACATACGGCTCTTAAAACTTGAGCAATCGTCGTTAACCGGAGCTGGGGCGCGCCATCTGAGCTTGGTAGCGATCGTCTAGCCTGTCCCAGCATTTGCAGCTGCGGCTGCTGCTGCTGCTGCTGCTGCTGCGGCTGTAGTTGCTGCTGGTGCTGGTGCTGGTGCTGGTGCTGGTGGTGCTGCTGCTGCATGCCCCCTCTCAGTCACGTATCGCAGTCTGTTCTCCAGTGTCCACAGATGCCGGAGCTTGCGATCGGTACGCGGTGACTCAGATCAGCAGCCGCAACCCGCCGCAACAGTAAGCATACTCTGCATACAAACTCGTGTTTCACAATTTCCGACGGGTGGCAGGGCGGTTCGGCGGCAGCGGCGACGGTGGCGGCGCGGGGCCCGCCGGCCGCCAGTGGGCCGTGGTGCCGATGTAGTCCGATGTAGTCCGATGTAGTCCGATGTAGTCCGATGTAGTCCGATGTAGTCCGATGTAGTCCGATAGGAGCGGGCCAGTCGGGACCGTACATGGTCCGGCTCTCCCGCCACTGCCGAAACTCCCCGGTGCGGCCGACACATCCGTGACGCCCTTCCTGGACCGAGTGCGTGGATTGTGAATCTGCGATTGAGAGGTACTACCAATCCCGGTCCGTTTCAGTTCGTCTCTGTCTGTCCCCGTTCGTTCCCGTTCGTCTGGCGGTGGTCCGTCTCTCCCGGCTGCCCGCGGCGCCCCCCGGGCCGGCGAGTCACCACCAGTCTCTGCGGCCGAACGGAGTTTCTGCGGCCGAACGGAGCCGCACAATAGAGATACGTCGTCTCCCGCGGCGCGCGCCCCGTAATAGCCGTGCAACCAGCACGGCCGGCGCCGTGACCGTACGGGTCATAGTCGAACGCCGCGCCGGCGCCCGATCGACCTAACGGACCACTGAGCGGCCGGCCGAGAAGTCGCCGGTTCGTGCTGGAGCGCGTTCGTACTGTGCTGCGGTTGAGTGGGGGCGCGTTCGGTCTGTAGTGGTTTATTTTACGTTGGGGGCAAGGTAAGAAATAAGTGCTACACTGGTGCAGGGATAGTGCTACGCTGGAGCTACTTAGAGTCACGATCGGGTGTGTTTGTCCCGTTTTGTGGCGAGGAGAAGAACACCATCCAGGACCAGGTTTAGATGTGTTTAGCCAGGTGCATGGTATCCCGCCGTCCCAATCGCGCCCGTCGTCAGCACGTGTCGGTCGGTGTGGTCTTGGCGTCTGCCAGTCTTAGCCAGCGGCCCATTATCGTCTCCCCCTTTCTCCAGCGATCGCATCGGGCCGGGCCAGGCGCGTCCAAGGCCGGGGCAACGCGCTGTCACCGACCGCCATAGAGCGCGCGACCTCCTGTTCAGGAAGCGCCATCGCCAGTCATGGTGTTATGAAACCGCGGCCGATTGGCAGGCAGGTGAGGGCTGCAGCCGCCGCCAGCCGCAGCCGCCGCCAGCCGCCGCCGCAGCCGCCGCTGCAGCCGCAGCCGCAGCCGCAGCCGCAGCCGCAGCCGCAGCCGCAGCCGCAGCCGCAGCCGCAGCCGCAGCCGCAGCCGCAGCCGCAGTGGCAGCCACAGCCGCAGCCGCAGTGGCAGCCGAGACAGAAAATGGCCGATCGGCTCTGCCATTCTGTGAACGGGCGGCCGGTGACGCGGCGGCCACGCCGGAGCGGCCGATAGACATCGCTTTCCGCGAACGGAACAAAGGCGTGGGAGTTGGCATGCAAGCGCCGGCAGCCGAGCGGCGGCGCACGAGTGAGAGTTGGGCTGATCGGTGGCGCAGACCGTCACTTGAGAGCGAGGGCGACAGCGACCCCGTGCCGTGCATACCACATTCGGGGCGGCGGCTGGACGAGCTAATGAATTTCTTACTCAAGTTTTATTGCCCGGTCCGCGCTACCAGGACCAGATGGCTATTACTCGTGGACGAGTCCATTCGACTGTTATGGGGGAGTACCTGTCGACGTGCACGCGAGGGCGACGCACATGCACAGTGCGGGACACTCAAGGGAAACTTAATTAGGGTAGCTGCTGTTTGGCGGCGAGCGACGGCGAGTGACCTCGGTATTCAGAGGTCACACGATGAGCTCGGTGCTGACGGCATCTGGCCTGAAGGTGTCATCCCCTCGGCTCTCGAGCGCAAAGTGAGCGCGTTCGGGTCGCGTGTTTGAGACGGCATGGGTAGAAACCTATGGCAAAATCGGCGGAAACTTGCCGCCGGACTACAGATTCTTTTGACTGAATGCTCTTGTAAACAACACACCTTTCGAAAGACATCGGATCTGCGCTCCCTGGAAGCCTTACATAAGTTATTACCTTCTTTATCCGTCTTGTATAGCACGAATTCCCGAGTTTCCGCTATCGTGTGTTATGTGCATAGTTCTGGTCGATTTTTCATCTCTCGGCGCCCGGGGTCGGCTGGCGGCCGGCGGAACTAACGGGACTGAGCGGCGGCCGTCGCCGAGAGAGCAGCACCGTGCTGCGGCCCGAGCTGCGTCGACCTCCACCGCTCCTCCTCCTCCCGCCCTCTGCCCGCCTCCTCCGCGCTCTGCCCTCCCGCGGCGCGGAGGCCGACTTTACGGCCGACCAGACCTGGAACCGTGCCCGGCCGAGGTACTAAATTCCCGAGCGGGCCCCATAATCGAGCCGGCGCCGCGCGCGAATCACGTCTGTTTGATGATATAAACACCCCACAAATATCAGAACACCGTAAGTGACACGTGTAAATAAATAAACAGGCCGAACGCGCAGCGTATACCAATAGTACTCAGAGGGTTGGAATGAAAATACATGGTCCGACGCCCTTTCTTGCTACACACGCCAAGCCGGAAACATTAGCACCAACTAAGCTGTCACTGAAATTAATGAGCTGTTCAACAGCGAGGAAATCGTAAAGTTAATTTTCCGGGGAATTAGTGCTCAACGGCTAAGGTGACCCGTGCTGTAAGCATATATCAGCCGTTTTTACAGACTATCGAATGCGGAATTAGAAACAAACCACCGCCAGACAAAGCCGACTGATCGATTGACTTCTCGCTTCCTTTTAAAAATGAAGATGTGAGCCCAACCCAGAACCCAACTTCCTCAAACAGTCACCTTATTTCCAGCAAACAAATCAGAACCACTCTCTACCGAAAAGCAGAATCAAAACCGAAACTTGGCAGCAGGAAGACGCCATTTTCTGCGCGTGCGTCGCCCTCGCCTCCTGCGCCACGCCCGCTACACAGCTCCCGGTGGCCGCTTCGCGGCTCAAATCGCCACCAATCGGTCACAATGCGAGTCGACACGGCCGGCGGACAAAATGTCAGAAGTAACGCCAAAATGGCCGGGCACTAAAGGCAGCGACGACGCTGGAGGCGTAAGTGGCGCATCCGGGGCAAGCGTGACGCGGTGGTGGCGCTTCCGCCGCGCGCCGGTCTCGTGGGAAGACAGCGAGTGGCAGCCGTTTAAACAACGGTGCATAGCAGCAGACAGCGGCAGCAGCAGCAGCAGCAGCAGCAGCGGCGGCGGCGGCGGCGGCGGCGGCGGCGGCGGCAGCGGAACCTTGGCGGACACGGGCATCACACGCTCCCACGCCAGCACGGGCGATCACAGGCCATGCACCCGGCAACCAAGGTCGGCCGTTGATGCATGGCTGCCTCGATCATACGGCTCAGCCACAGCACCAATACTGGCTGGCGGCTGCAACAGCAGTCGCACGTGAGCGCCGCTCCGCTCCCCTCGACCGGCGTTGAGAGCTTCCTGGGCTTCTCGACTGGAGGTGAGAGCTCCGCGAGCTCCTCGACTGGCGCTGAGAGCTTCGGCAGCTCCGGTTGGCGGCTAGCTCAGACCCGGCTTTGGGACAGAGCTGAGCGTGGCAGAGTCAGTCGGGCGGCCAACCGGGCGGCAATCAACGGCGATCCGGCGTGTGCGTTTTATTCGCGCCGTCCCATCTCCACCGGCCTGGTTTATAGGCCATTTATTTGAGCCGCCGCCGCCGCCGCCGTCGCCGCGCCGCCGTCACCTGAGCGCGGCGAACCGACAGTGTGACACCGTCCCGACTCATCCCGTCAGAAAGGAAAGATGGAAATTAAAACAAGCAGGTTGGTAATTACTCGACAGCAGCCGTCACGCGCTGGAAGCCTCGTGATGAAGAGACCAAGGACACCGCCATACGGAATATTCATGACTGCGAGTTTAACACGACGTCCGTAACCGAGACTGTCGTCGGCACCTGTGCTGCCACTGAGGACATACATCTCTCTCCTATGGCGGCCACTGGTGAACAAGTGTGACGTGAAACTCATGTCCAGACATGTCAGCTGGCAGTGCCAGTGACGGTAGGGAGTCAAGCCGCTGCCGTAAGTCAGCCGAGGCTCGCCTACAGCGGGAGCTCCCAGCAGTCAGATGGAATTCTTATCGCCAGCACTCTGCTTATCTAATTAATTGAGCTTTTAAATTGTCTGTTAGTGTCGGACAAATCCTGACAAATGCTCTCTCACCAGACCCACGGAATAAGAAGCACCGCATTAGCCAGGTATTATTCATCATGTTGATTGTATCGTCACTGGGACCACTCGGAGAGAGCTCGCCTTTTACTGAATTCACCTTTTACTGGACACAAAAGTTCGCCGCCGTTACAAATAAACACACCTACGATCGATTTGAGGGAGCGGCTCATCGATCGGACATTTGTTTTCTACTCGTCGGGCGACGACGTATCGGCAGGCGATCGGCTGTTTTGCCGGACCGCTGATAGGTGAGGAATCCCGCCCCCGCTGTCAGTCAGCACAGCCAGCCTGACGGCGAACACGCGCACCCAGCCAATATCACGCTCGGTCGCCCCTGGCGACGCCGTTTGAAGCCATTCCGCCGCCTAGCATAAAAAGATGATTTCGGGGTCACCACCGCTCAGGATCTCCAACTGGGAAGACCTAGCTGGAGAACCACCGCGAGAGACGAAGCAGTTTTACGCCTGAGAGGCGGCGGCGAAGTCCCGAACAGAAGTTTACGGCCAAGACAAAAGAAATTAGGAGACGTGTGAGAATTTAGAAGAGGCGCGGTGTGACGTGGCTGAGGAACTTTGTGCGAAGGAGAAGTTTCGGTGTCGGCAGGCATCTGGCCGGTCGCAGCGAACGATGGAAATTGGGATCATGTGTATCCAACGGCGAAAAAGGCCTCTCGGTTATCAACAGTGATTACATTGCTTCATAACTTTTCCTTTTTCTTGCCACGGTGTCGCAGTCGAGCTTAAAAGGTCACAATAATACAACCCCGCCCGATAACATTAAACAAATGTAGCTCTAATTCACATGCTCAATGCCACCCAGCATATCAGCGAGCTATTTTCACAAGCCGGAATGTGGCAGATCTAATTGGCATGCACTTCAAACACATCAGCTCACCATGCAGAAATCATTGCAGCAACGATTACGAAGTCCGCCCTGACTGATAACACAATGTAGTACACACTGACTCTGTCGATATGAGCCCGTCAGAAATCCACTAAGACTTTGAAAAGACAGCTCCAGACATAATCGAACACGTGATCTTTCGCAACGACACGCCAGGTTCCCGCCTCGCCACTCCGTTCAAATCAAAACGTCAAAACTATTATGCAAAGTGTGCGTGCACTGGGCAAACATACATGCAGCCGACGTGTGTGTGTGTGACAAGGACGTTGCGCTGCTTGGCACGTACTCGGCCGCCCCAGGTTCAGCGGGAGCACCATGGCGGACGATTCGCATCCGTATCGACTCGACTTATTCAAAACAACACGTCAGAGATTTACGCCAAGCTCCGGCAAAGCCGAGCTTTAAAATTCGGCGCGTCTCCCGGAATTCAAAGCTGTGGGGGCTGGCGATCGCGTGGGCCTGAATTCCGGATGTGTCGGCAGCACGCTCACGGGGTAGTTTTTGTCAGGACGGCGGTGTCGCAGCGACGTGGCTGGACCGCGATCGGTCGGTTCTGAAGTTCTACCTCCCCACCCCTCCCTCGCTCCACCACCACCGAACGGCGGCTAATCAACCCTTCTGTCTTTCAGTGCCCGATCATTTCCTTATCACACGTCGGACCCCACGGAAAAATTAACCCCTACAGCCACGAATTAGGCGTCTGGTGTTGTCCGTTTTTATGCCCGCTCGGGCGCATTATCACACTTTGTCGGCCGATTGGGCCAGCGGACACCGCAGGCGGCTGACCGATCGCTCGCTGGCCGCGGAGACCGGGGAGTTTTCCGGGGAGTTTTTCGCCAGCCGCTAGCGTCGACGTCGGGTGCGGATTTTTGCGCGGCCCTCAGTGCGCCGCCGTTTTTGCGACGTCTCAATTAGGAGGGTGATGAGAGCTGAGCCGGTGGCGTCTGGACGGACGCGTTTCCGGAGGCCGTGACCCCATGGCTGCCTCCAGTCATGCCTCGCCCGTATCTCCAGCTGTTTCGGGGGTAGGGTTGGTGAGTGACGGAGTCCAGCTCCCTGGGCGACGGACCGAGTCAGTGGACGGCGGCCATCTCGGCTGACCCATCTCGGGTGAGCCTTCCTCAGTCGCTGACCGGTGTCCCCCCAGACAGAAGACTGACTGGACAGGGTGTCACCTCACCACTGCCAGTCGTCGCCGCCGCCGTCTCGGAGCGTATTCTCGCCTGCTGCCCAGCTGCCGGCGACTGAGGCACCCCGTTAATATACTGCCGCGGCGCGACCCCCAGCCCGTCGCAGGCCATGATCAAGGCGACGATTTATGGCGATTTATCTGCATTTTTCAGCGGCGATAAATTCTCGCCCCCAATAAGTGGCGCCAGCGCGTGTGATGTTACTGCCCGAGCCTCGCCAGTGTTAGAGGAGACTAGCATCCACTGGCCGAGATGATATGCGCTAATTGAATTCCAATGGCTCATATAGGGCACGCGACTGCATGCAGGCAATGACTCGACAAGAGCCATATTGCCAAACTGGAGGAAAGGGTGCACAAGTCCCCTCGCGTCATTTTAATACAGACCCAATAACACTGGCCACTTGAGTCAGTAAATCACACTAATGGCCACTCTAATTCGTTTATTAATCTCTATTCTAATCTGGGAGCCGTTACACAATTACGGAGGCATTAGAACCGTTTGAGTTCTGCACTGGCGCTTCGCCCCTCGGATGTGCTTTATAACCTGCCTCGTGAGCGCCATTCCATCTGATGAAGAGAAATAATTGTACATTTGTCTCTATCGCGAGAAGTTTAAAACTCTCCGAGGCCATTTCCTCGTAGAATCATGGCCTCTTGGCGAGAGCATGCTCTGAAAGCTAAAGCAGGATCCCATCAGGAAACCACAGGCATACTAAGCACTTGTCTGAGCAGACTGTGCTGCACTAGATCCTGGTTTGCACGACCAGGTAATGCCATGCAGTGTTTTCTGCTTACAGCACACCAGTGGTTGGAAATGTTCAGACAGTGAACAAAGAGGAGCAGTGGCTAAGCTGGCTAAGCATGCCGACCCATCTTGGCAGCTCAGCGTGGCAGCTCAGCGTGGCAGCTCCGACGGCAGCTCTCACGTCGCTGCCGTGCAGAGCAGTTGACTGAAGCCGTGACCACACTCATTACTCTGAACCCACGACTCCAGACCACAGACTGACAAGTCATACCACCGCCGTCTCGGCGACTCTCAAACAGCCCCAGCTGTCGCCCGAGATCGTCCGGACGCCGCGCAGCTGTTAGCCGAGCTGCGGCAGCTGTCGCCGGCCGAGCCGCGACAGCCCGCCCGGGGCCGCACAAAGCCACCGAGCTGTCGCCGGGCCGGCCGAGCCGGCAGAGTTTTCCGACAGCGAGTCGAAACAGCGCCCCAGGGCCGGCCGGGGCGACTCCGATACAGGGCGCCCCGGGGAAATTCGGTAAACAGGATTTAGTGGTGGCCTGCGCCGACCCGAGTCGGTCCGATACGTGCCCAGCCAGCGATATGGCCACCCGCGCCCGGCTCAGTGGCCCGCTGCGGCAATCACAAATCTCTGATAAAAAATGAGAGTTTAGGGTAAAAGTATGCAGGGTTTATGGCCCGCCGAACTGCCAGAGCCGGGGCCTCGTCAGTCCTACTTTCTCCACCGCGGGGTTCTCGGCCACACGCTGCACGCTCAACACTGCGCATGAACGCAAAGCGGGAGATATTTCACAGACGGTAATTGTCCAACAATAGGCACCGTGCAGCTACTTTTCTTGCAGCAATTACCTGTTACTCGACAAGCAGCCGGCCTGCCACGTCAGCGCGTTTTTACGGTCTGACGCCTTATCACAGCTTCCCCATGCAGCTTCCCCATGCTGGGGGTCATTATGAGCCGCGGCGCCGCTATCTTGATGGAATGATATGCAGAATCCGTGACCGCTTTCTGACAGTTGACCGGGGCTGCAGCAGCGGCGGCGGCGGTATCGGCGGCGGTAGCGGCGGCGGCGGCGGCGGTAGCGGAGCCGCCGCGCAGCCATCAGCGGCGCATAACCAGAGCCCACGCTCCGGTGCGCCACGCTCCGGTTCTTAAGCTCCGGTGCGCCACGCTCCGGTTCTTAAGCTCCGGTGCGCCACGCTCCGGTTCTTAAGCTCCGGTGCGCCCGAGAGCGATCTGAAGATCGCGGGATGACGGACTCCGCCTGAGATGCCGCTGCATCATGCATGCCTACACCAGCCCGCTCGCTTGTTACCGAGCGAGGCGACCAAGCACGTGAGATGTAATGATAGCATCACGATTCCGGGAAAACTGGAAACCGACGGCCGAGAATGTCTCACCGACCAGACAGGGCCTGTCCGGACTGAGAATCTTTCACCGACCAGCTGTCCGGACTGTTGCTCCTGCCGTCAGTGAATGACAGAGGGAGCAACACCTCGTCTAGGAGTAACGTCACAGACAGACACCGAGGCGCCCCTGACCTGTCCATCCTCAGATAGCGGCGGCCTTGGTACGTCCATCTCAGTCGTACACATCACAGCTCTCACCCCTTCCAGCCCTCCCTGTAGCGGCGGCAGCGGAGCAGCGGGCTGTGCACTGGTGAAATGGTCCGGCCCCTTCTGAACCCTGAGAGCCCGGAACAGCTCCTGGTCCTGTGACGCCCATGTAATGTTCTACGAACCCCTATAAGCCCTGCAACACTGCATATGTGGCCAACGATGTATCATGTGGGATGATTGATTCAAGACTGTTGAAGACTGACGATGATGAACTGGGCTTTAAGGCGAACTGACTAATAGCACTAGCTCATGTGACGCCCAAGCTGTTAGTGTTCGAAATAATAAACACACCCCGCCCATGCTATTGATGATCGCACTATCGAACAATCAACAATAAACACGTTGCGCCCACGTTGCAGCGCCGGAGCTGTGTTTACCCGGAGCAGCAGCAGCGGAGCAGCAGGTCGGGTCGAAGTGGCGCGTCGGCCAGGGGCGGCAGCGGAGCAGCAGGTCGGGTCGAGGTGGCGTCGGCCAGGGGCGGCAGCGGAGCAGCAGGTCGGGTCGAGGTGGCGTCGGCCAGGGGCGGCAGCGGAGCAGCAGGTCTGGTCGAGGTGGCGTCGGCCAGGGGCGGCAGCGGAGCAGCAGGTCGGGTCGAGATGGCGTCGGCCAGGGGCGGCAGCGGAGCAGCAGGTCGGGTCGAGGTGGCGTCGGCCAGGGGCGGCAGCGGCGCCGTGCGGGCAGCCGGCGGTTTATCATCCCGCGGCTCGGCTCGGCTCGGCTCGGCTCGGCTCGGCTCGGCTCGGCTCG
This sequence comes from Chirona hameri, assembly GCA_036785665.1. Taxonomy (NCBI): domain Eukaryota; kingdom Metazoa; phylum Arthropoda; class Thecostraca; order Balanomorpha; family Balanidae; genus Chirona; species Chirona hameri. Next base: position 62,288 of record JAXIVJ010003879.1, on the reverse strand, counting down.
GCTCGGCTCGGCTCGGCTCGGCTCGGCTCGGCTCGGCTCGGCTCGGCTCGGCTCGGCCGGCACGTCTCGGCTCGGCGCGGCTCGGTGAGACGAGGCGCCTGGCTGTCAGCCGCTCTATGGCAGCTGCCTGATGCCCCTGCCAGCCTGCCTGACGCCTGTGTCAGCCTGTCTGACGACCGGCGCGCAGGCTGAAGGCCAGACAAACACGACCCGAGCCCGTCTCCGCCCACGGCACGAGTAGCTCTCACTCCCATGTGCCGTCGACAGGAGACTGGCCGGGACAATGGAACGGAGCTACAGACGTGCACAGATAGAATCGAACAGAGAATCAACAGAATCGGAGAGTCGAATCGGGTCAAAGGAAACGGAGGGACTTCAGTATCTTTCAGCGACTAGACTAGCGCTTACTCGGAAGCGGATATGCGGGTACAGACGCCCTGTTAAACTCACACCGACATCCCACTTCACGGAACAACTCCATATCGGAAAAGTTGCGGAGCGGGGCGCAGCGAATTCGGCCATCACATGTCCAACTTTGCCCGGAGTGCCGACCACCGCGCCGCCGGAGCGCCGTAGGAGCGCCGTAGGAGCGTCGTCGAGCGGTGCTAGTCGCCCAGTGGCAGCCCTCCAGGGAAATCCCTCGGCAGAGCTGACGGCAGCCAGACGGAGAGCGGATAGTCGCGTCGGCACGGGGGCTGATCCGACTGTCGAGAGGGAAGACCGTGAGCCGACAGTGAGCCGAGCGTGAGCCTGTCGTGAGCCTGTCGTGAGCCAACCGTGAGCCAGAGTGAGTCGGGGCAGACCGAGATAGACCGACAGACGGACAGCCGACCAGCCAAAGGCCACCAGCAGCAGGTAGGCAGCAGACCAGCAGACCGGCGGCGGACCAGCGGCGGCAGACCAGCGGCGGCGGCGGCGGCGGCAGCGGCAGCTCCTGAGAGGAGGACAAAGCCGCCGCGCACGCTCGGGGCGCGCCAGACGGCGGCAGGTGACGACCGAGACCTCGCCGCTCGCGTGCTCGGCCATCACGGCATCGGCGGATCACGCCAAGCCGAGCCGGACGCGCCCGGGGGTCGCTGGCCGAGTGCCACTGCGTGGAGAGAGGAGGACGCTCCCCGTGGCACGTCCTGATGGATGGAGGATTCGGTCTTAGCTTAGCCGCTTCCGTTGCGTGGTCGCCGCGCGGCGCGGCTCGGCGGCATGCAGAGTGGAGAATCCGCTCACTGCCAGTCACCGCAGATGCATCGAGGCGGCTCGGGTCACTTTATGTCTCAGGCTCTTCGTTGCAGACACTCCTGCTGAATGCAGACACTCTTGCTCGTTAAGTGTCTGAATTCGGTAGACACTCTTAGGAAGGCTAAGAAGAGCCGCCGTCGAAGCATTATTAATATGCAGGTTGTCTGGTCATATTGGTTCGCCCCGCCATACAGCCACCGTCCGTCTCCCATCCCCCACCCACCGCCCGGCGGCACCACGCCGGGTCAGCGGGGCCGACAGCAGAACATTACTCTCCCCAGTCCATCTGTGGCACGCCCGGTCGTCTCCAGAGACGGTACGGCACACCTAACGACGTAGGCACGCCGCGCGGCGATACCACGCCAGACCCGCGTCCGCGCCAATCACCCAAACGAGCGCGGACCGGCCGGCCGGCTCTCCCGTGGGACGCGCTCTGTCGGTAGCGACGGCGGCTCCGGCGGCGGTGTCGGCGGCGACGACGCGGTGACGTCACGAGCAGCTATCGCTCACAGGCGATCGCCAACGCCCGGCCGAATTACCTACACCAAATTGCCAACAATGGGCGTCGCGGTCGGCGATGACGGATCGGCGCCAGCGACGATTCCGGATCGTCGTTGTCGACGATGTTCCGGCCTCCGGTGGTGGCGGTGGAAGTGATGGATGGATTTTTATTCATCGCGCTGTGGTCGTAGTGAGAAATGGTCGGGAAACGCGGTCGCGAGACGATGAACAGTCGCGTGAGTCGTGTATGGGCCTGTTCCTGTGGCAGCTCTAACCTCCTCCAAGTTGCTCCAACTTGCAACTGTCCTATACTAATGTACAGACAGTTGCAAGTTGGAGCAACTTGGAGGTTAGGAGGTTAGAGGCGCCACTGGAACAGGCCCATACATGGTGACTGGACGCTGGTCTAATATGCACTGGAGATACTACATCTAACGAAGGAGAATATCAACGTAATAAGAGAATATCAATAATATAACAACGACGGGCTTGCAACTTCTCACTTGGGAAATACCAACACCGACCGGTTACATGACCAGGTGACTGACAGTAATAAGCCGGAAATACACCACCTCATGACGTCATTCCGCTCCGCGCTGCACCAATGACTCACGTCAACATCGACTCCGCGGCCGATACCATCGCCGAGGAAACTCTGCACAGATCGCTGAATCAGGCGGTCTGACCGGTGCACTTTTTCTCATCAACTTTATTCCAGCTAAGCGCGTCATCAACTCATTACGGGCCGATGATTTTCCCACGGGACGGCATCGTGCAGAACACCAGCCGCAAACGCCGGGCGCCAGAGTCATCGTCCTCGACCGGAGGCCTCTCAACGGCGACACACGGAAGCACCGCACGAGACCGACGCGACGCGACGCGGCGCGTCGGCGGGGGGCAATTTGACGACGACAGCTGGACAGTCGACAGCTGCCTGGGGTGACATGACTGGAACCAGACCGCCCGGAACACTTGTGTGTGAGGGGACCGGGCCCGCAAATCCCCTGTAAACTCTCCTCCTCTCGACAGTGACGGCACATGCGCGTCGTCCTGCGGTGGCGCTAAGCCCTCGCGCTCCTGCCCGCGCCGGGCCCGCGAGGATTACACACGCTGACAACACGCATCTCGGAGGATACAAATGTCCTCTCCACCTGCCCCAGGGCCGGCTGAGGGTCTGGCAGGAGCACGTGTCTGGAGGGGGACATCACGGCGGCCGCGCGCCGACTGTCGATTCAGTGTGATGAAGCGCTATTTGAAACGCTCCCGTCACGCTCCCGTCACGTCACGCTCCGTCACGCTCCCGTCCGTCACGCTCCCTTCACGCTGTGTCCACCTCTCGTGTTCACGTGAGGGTCTGCAGCTGTCTTGGATCACCTCTCACTAGTGACCCGTGCCAATGGTTATTCCATATTCGCACCAAAGTCGCCCCAAAAATCGACCAAGATCATCACACCCAGAGCTCTGAGCATCCCTGAGCCACCTCTGAGCATCCCTGAGCCACCTCTGAACCTTCCAAGAACCGTCCCAGAATGTCCACATCGCTCATCAGCCTCGCCGGGGTTCTCTTCAGATGCTTCAGTTTCTCTTCTTGGTGCTGGCCATGCTATACGTAATGTAATGGGTAAGTCTCTGAGTGACAGTCTTCCATCCCAATCCTTAAATCCTACTTTTCCTCTTGCCTGCTCATAAACAAATTTAGAAGGCAAGTTAATGTGCCTTCTCTTGCATGTAAGGCTTTTGCTCCAGATTGGCTGTGTAGAACTTAACCCAGGCCCCCAAATACGGATTTGAAAATATCTCACATTAATGTAAACAACATAACAGCACAAGACAGACTGACTAAATGACTTGACAGTATTTGCAGAAACACAGGAACTAGACATACTTCTCCTGTCTGAAACCAAGTTAGATTCAAATATCAGTCCAACAGTATACCAAATTCCAGGGTATCATGCACCAATTACTCGTCACCGAACTCGACATGGGGGTGGTGTTGCTGTGCATGTTAGGGAACTCTGCCTGTTAAGCAACTAACTAAGCTAAGTTCAGATCAGTTTGAGTGGATATGGTGCAGAATAAAAATAAAGTCAGATGTCATTTTTGTTTGTGTTACATACCTACCACCTAACTTATCCAGAGACAAGCATGACCAGTTTCTAGAGACATTTACAGAAAGTGCTGTAAAGGTTCAGGAACTCAATCCAACTAATATGATAATACTAGGGGATTTTAATGTGGGTAACATCTTCTTGGATCCCAAATACCAGCTTGGTCACAGCGGGGTGACCACATTTGACTATCTTTTCTCAGACACAATTGAATCTCTTAGCCTTAGTCAGATCATAACAGAGCCCACTAGAATGTCAAACACTGTAGCAAACTTAAGAGATCTTGCAATAGTATCTAACATAGCTGATGTGATGGACTCAGGAACACTTTCATCCTTTTCTGCATTTGATCATCTGCCAATATTTCTCACACTTAATGTGGCACTCAAATGAGGCAGGCAAAATGAGGTACTCATCGTACAAAACAATCTGGGAATACAGACGATTAGATGCAGACCTTTTAACTAATTTGTTAATACACAGACTGGGAATCTATATTGCGTCTCGGAATCTCCGATTTGAATGTTCACCTGTTCTCACTTCATAGTAACAAAGTACAATCCCCAGAATGCAGCTGTGGATTTGAGTTCGAAAACACGTCCCACTCTATTTTCAGTTGTCCCAAATACCAAAATCAACGTATTCGTCTAGCTATTGAAATGCAAAACATACTAACCAACTATAATACCTTAAGTGATGGCGAGAAGCTCGATATTCTTCTGCATGGTAAGGGCCTCGGCAGGCCTGAGGAGCGAAGGGTCGCAACAGTGCTTTAGTCGTTTGTTAGACAGCGGTTCCAGTAGGTACTGTCCGGCCGGTCCGGGCGGGTCCCGGTCAGCCACGGGATGGAGCGAGCGGGCGCCTGCGTCCGCTCGCAACGGTGATGGGGGATATGCGATGATATGTGATATAATGTGGGCAGGAGAGGTGCCAAGTTATGGGTGCTTTCATTATGCACCATTGCACCAATCCATCATTCAAAATTGTGTTATTGTTCTGCCAGAAAATGAAAAATAAATGATGATGATGACCTCAGATTCAATTCATATCCACCTCAGATCCATCTAAGATCCACCTTAGATCCACTTTAAATCCACCCAAAATCCACATCAGATCAACCCCGGGACCTCCCTGGGCCACCCGGAGGGTAACTAGCTCAAATTAGTCCCCTCCACGGCGGCGGCGGCGGGGCGGCATACAGACCGGTGTGCGTGCAGCCGTGCGTGCTGGCTGTGCGTGAGGCCGGCTCGTTTGTGGTGACGCGCCGCGATGGCCGGCCGAGGAGCCGGCTATTGTGGCGCAGCGCAGACTATTGTGGCGCGGAGGATGAGGCCGGCCGCCCCCGCCGGAGACGCCGCCGCCGCCCCCGAGACGCCGCCGCAGACACCGGAGACAGGAGACGAAACACCGGACAAGGGAGACGGGAAACGGCCCCGGTCTAGAGCCCCTGGACCCTCGGGCAGCTGCCCTGTCGCTCAGGAGCGTCGGAGGGTGAATAGCTGAGTGTGAAGAGCGTCGAGTGAGGAGCGGAGGGCGAGGCCAGTGGACGGGCGGGGGCGGGGGCCGCGATCACAGCCTCCTCTCAGCCCACGCCCGGTATAAGACCGGTAATTCCTCCCGCCGCGTCGCCTTCAGCGGCCATCAGCTGTAGGTCTGATCGCGGCTTCGATGGCCAGACCGGCTGCTGCGGCCGGCTTACCGTGTAAGCCTCCGCTGACGAACTGACCCGACCACCGACCACCGGGCCGACCACCACCGGGCCAACCACCGCGCAGCAGCCGCCGCCGCTGCAGCTTCCGGCTATACCAGATACCATCTTCAGAGCCATACCGCGTGACCAGCGCGTGCTTTTACCGAGGAACAATTAACATACCATGCCATAAAACCTCTGCTAGAGAAACACGAAATACACGTGTATTTCAATTCGCATCGCTTTTCACTCTTCACAAAACAGACGAAGCGTCGTTTTGAGTTCCCTCAAGCACCAGTCCAGCAACCCAGCCGATCACGACTCTCTGGCGACGCCGGTGCTGACGTGACTCTCTGCAGCCGATCACGACTCTCTGACGACGCCGGTGCTGACGTGACTCTGGCGATTCTCTGGCGACGCCGGTGCTGACGTGACTCTCTGCAGCCGATCACGACTCTCTGGCGACGCCGGCGCTGACGACTCTCTGGCGACTCTCTGGCGGCGCCGGTGCTGACCACAGCGCTGGCTGTCAGCGCGGTAGTCAGCCGGCGTTGTCCGTGCCGCCATCAGCTCTGCTGCACGGCCGAGCGGCACATCTCACCCGATCGGCCGTCCGATCGTGGCCCGATCGCCGCCGACGTCGGCCCGCTCCGTCGCCCAGAACAGACGCCAGTAAACAGCCGGGCCCATTTGCACACGTGTTTTGCTCGGTGCAACATCAAACGGGCCGGCATCAAACGCCGCCGGCGGCTGAGCGACCGGGCGGCGCGGGACGGGGTGGGCGAGGGGCGCCTGTGTCCGCCAGACAGCTACACAGAGGCGTGCGCGTCGTCGAGCGCGATAGGTGATCTGTTAGCAGAGGTACCAGCAGTGGCAGCGGCGGCGGCGGCGGCGATGGCGGCGATGGCGGCGACGGCGGCGATGGCGGCGATGGCGGCGATGGCGGCGATGGCGGCGATGGCGGCCAAGGTGGTAACATTGGCGCCAGTGGTGACGGCGGCGGTTAAGGCGGCTGAGTGGTAACGCCCACGTTACGTAGCGTCACGTCACGTCACGTCACGTCACGTCACGTCACGTCACGCCTTTGCACATCTCACGCCAGCGTATACGCAGAGAGGCGCGTCAGGTCGGCCATTGCGATGCCTGCCATGCTGTCCGCCGTCCCACGCCAGCTCGTACCGCCCCGCGCACGCCGCGGCTCTTCACATCAGCATGCAGGCAGCGCCGGCTCCCTCGCTCGGGCGAGCGAGACGGGCACCCAGCGCGGGCGATTTCTATTACTGGCCGCATCGACGCGTCCATACGCAGTGGGTGCTCACGCGTGCTGGCCTGATCTGCCTGATCTGCACGACAGATCAGATTAGAATCCGATGGTATTCTTCGAACGCCCAGTGTTCGTCAGGCGCCGCGGGCGCTCCAGGCACTCCTAACGCTCTGAGCGCTCCGGGCGCTCCGAGGGCGCTCCGAGGGCGCTCCGAGGGCAGCGGATTTTCAAGCAAGTCAGCGCCCTGCGCCGGAGGGCGCTTGAGGACCCGTCGAGCAGCGCCCGGCTCGTGAAATACGGCGCAGATTCCGCAGCGTGATCTACCTCTGGCGCCCGCCGTAACCCGTCCATGTAACGACCATGAATGGCTCGTATCGAGTCGGCTCGCTGGCAACGCTTAATTAAACGATCCGCAATAACGCGGCGCCATTCATCAGTCGGCAGATGAAGGGTGTATTTACCGGCATTGACCAATTACCGTGACGACCGACCGGTCGGTCGTGGCCGGTCGTGACCGGTCGTGATCGGTCGTGATCGGAAGTGTCGTGCCTGTTGCGGCCGCGGAGGAGGACCCATAGGTCACGCCTAGGTCGGAACTATTTCCGGCCGGGCCGAGGTGCGTGCTGCAAGGAAACGACCCATCGGCGCCGGTCACGCCGCCGGGAGGGGCGGTCAGGAGCCAGCACGCCACCGTACCGCCGCGACACGCCCGACCCGACGCAGTACCACCCCCAAGATTCAGAGCCACTGCACGACACTCGCGTCCCTTCTCGGCTTACTTTCGACATGGCATTCTTCAGCGTTAGCTTGATGTCCAGTCATGTTCCACCTTGACCCATGCCGCTTCTTCACTGTTACCTGCACCCAGTTAAGCTATGCCGTGCGTCCTTCTTACGTACTAACGTCCGCATATCCTCTCCATGACATAACATCGTATGCGCATAGCACCATCTTATGACATAGCATGTTATGAGGCTCCGCCCGCGCTCCACATCATCTCAGCATCTTTCCCACATCCCGCCATCGGCGCATCCTTCTCAGCTTCATCGCTGTCTGTGCACCGCGCGGTGTCCGGCTCAACCTTGGTAATTAATACGCTATCAGATGGCGTCCCAGCAGGGTCAGCGGTCGGCCGGCGGCAGAACGGGAGACCCTAACTGTCGCCTCCGACAGCCAGGGTCGTCGCTCGCCGAAACGCGCCGATAAACGTCCGCTACCAGGCCAGCCATCGGACGGCGGATCCGCGCCAGTGGAAGGCCATAGGAGGGGTAAAAGGGGTAGGAGCGGAGCAGGAGCGGAGCAGGAGCGGAGCAGGAGCGGAGCAGGAGCGGATCAGGAGCGGAGCAGGAGCGGAGCAGGAGCGAAGCAGGAGCGAAGCAGGAGCGAAGCAGGAGCGAAGCAGGAGCAGATCAGGAGCGAAGCAGGAGCGGATCAGGAGCGGAGCAGGAGCGGAGCAGGAGCGGAGCAGGAGCGGAGCAGGAGCGGAGCAGGAGCGGAGCAGGAGCGGAGCAGGAGCGGAGCAGGAGCGGAGCAGGAGCGGAGCAGGAGCGGAGCAGGAGCGGATCAGGAGCGAAGTAGGAGCGAAGTAGGAGCGGATCAGGAGCGAAGCAGGAGCGAAGCAGGAGCGAAGCAGGAGCGAAGCAGCAGCGAAGCAGGAACGAAGCAGGAGCGAATCAGGATCGGAGCAGGAGCGGAGCAGGATCGGAGCAGGAGCGGAGCAGGAGCGGAGCAGGAGCGGAGCAGGAGCGGAGCAGGAGCGAAGCAGGAACGAAGCAGGAGCGGAGCAGGAGCGGATCAGGAGCGGATCAGGAGCGAATCAGGAGCGAATCAGGAGCGGAGCAGGATCGGGGCAAGAGCGAAACAGTGTCGGGATTTCGTTTGTTCTACCTAATTTCGTGCCTGGCACCGGCTTTGCGATGACCGCTGCCACCTCTAGGTCTAGTTAGGTCTATCAGGTCTATGATAGTCAGGTCAGGTCTATAGGTAGTCAGGTCAGGTCTATGCCTTGGTCGAGCCGGGCTCGCTCGCTGTGGCGTGCTGGGCCCGAGCCAGTCGGTGCCTGTATCTTGTGCTCCGCACAACCCACTCTCGTTATTGCAAAAACATGTTGATCATACCAAGTAGGTACCACGTAAATATTAGACAATCAACCGAACCAAACACCACTGCACAAAGCGTGACTGCCAGTAGCTGGAGATGACTGCGAGGACGAAAGCCAGCGTGGCGTCTGTGAGTTACGCCCGTCGTCCACCGCCGACCGCCCCGTCACGACACGGTTTTTGTCTGCGGCTGGGGAGAGTGAGCGCCGGCCGGCCGGCCGCAGCCAGACCCAGGAGCGGCGGGCCGACCACAGCGCGGGCGCCGGTGCTGCTGCCTGACCCAGATCTGCGAGCGGCGCGGTATAGCGCGGCATAGCGCAGTGCAGCGCGGTCGGTTCAGGGCGGCCCGGGGCGGCCCCTGAGGCTCTGTCGCCTGTTGGCCGTAATGGGTTCTTAATCGGTCCGTGCAGCGTCGCTCCGCCGCCGAGACGGCCGCGTCACGGCGCCGCAGCCACACCTTGGCCAGGGCGCCGCAGCTGCGGTCAGGGACACCGGGGGCACCATCACCGCGCGGCGCCGGAGCGATGGGTGTGGAGCACTGGAGCAGCACACGACACAGCATATCGAGATCGACAGCGGTGCCAGCGCGCCTGCCCGGCGCCCGTCACCCGACGCGGCCGGCGCCCGGCACGCGGACGGCTGACACCGGAGGACATGACAACACCGGAGGACATGACGGCCAGACCCGAGGGACATGCCCACCTCGCCGGACACGCGGACACGCTGTCCGTAATGAGACAGAGCGGACAGGCGGTCGCTTTCCGACACGGCGGAAATGAGACATGCAGCCTGCCAATATACCGACGCCACGGCATATTGGCAGGCTGCACGGGTCGACACGCGAGCTCGGGGCCCGGCGGGGTGCCCGGTCAGGCAGGCGGGCAGACGGCCAGGCAGACAGACGGCGAGATGGACAGGCGAGCAGGCGGACAGGCGGGCAGGCGAGCAGGTGATGTTAACAAACAAACGAACCTGGTCTGGCAGGGGAGAGCCAATGAGAACCGATGATCTGCCCCATGCCTCACACCACCGCCACGGAGGGCGTCGGTGTCTGGCGTCGAATCCCACCATCCTATCCGCCGAAGCCCGACACGGCACCTTCGTTCAATTGAGATTAAACCCCACTGCTCTCCACCGCTCTACGTCGTCGCCGCCGTCGTCGTCGCCGTCGTCGTTGTCGTCGTCGTTGCCATCGTCGTCGGCGGTGGCCGGCTCCATTCCGTGCGCCCCGGACCGTTCAGCCGTCTCTAGCCATGGCCCTCGGCTCGGCTCCAGTGATGGAGACCGGTATCAACGGCCGAGCGTGGCCGCCCGAAATGGCCGGATTACAGCAGACACGGCCTGGATGAGTTGCGGCAATGGCCGGCCAGACACAGCCGGACACGGACGGGCAATGTTACACACCGCCCAGACCGCGCCGCCGCCGCCGCCGCCGCCGCCGCGCCCACAGCCGGCACTGTGCGACAGTGGCCGGCCAGACACAGCCGGACACGGACGGGCAATGTTACACACCGCCCAGACCGCGCCGCCGCCGCCGCCGCGCCCACAGCCGGCACTGTGCGACAATGGCCGGCCAGACACAGCCGGACACGGACGGGCAATGTTACACACCGCCCAGACCGCGCCGCCGCCGCCGCCGCCGCCGCCGCGCCCACAGCCGGCACTGTGCGACAGTGGCCGGCCAGACACAGCCGGACACGGACGGGCAATGTTACACACCGCCCAGACCGCGCCGCCGCCGCCGCCGCGCCCACAGCCGGCACTGTGCGACAATGGCCGGCCAGACACAGCCGGACACGGACGGGCAATGTTACACACCGCCCAGACCGCGCCGCCACCGCCGCCGCCGCGCCCACAGCCGGCACTGTGCGACAGTGGCCGGCCAGACACAGCCGGACACGGACGGGCAATGTTACACACCGCCCAGACCGCGCCGCCGCCGCCGCCGCGCCCACAGCCGGCACTGTGCGACAATGGCCGGCCAGACACAGCCGGACACGGACGGGCAATGTTACACACCGCCCAGACCGCGCCGCCGCCGCCGCCGCGCCCACAGCCGGCACTGTGCGACAATGGCCGGCCAGACACAGCCGGACACGGACGGGCAATGTTACACACCGCCCAGACCGCGCCGCCACCGCCGCCGCGCCCACAGCCGGCACTGTGCGACAATGGCCGGCCAGACACAGCCGGACACGGACGGGCAATGTTACACACCGCCCAGACCGCGCCGCCACCGCCGCCGCGCCCACAGCCGGCACTGTGCGACAATGGCCGGCCAGACACAGCCGGACACGGACGGGCAATGTTACACACCGCCCAGACCGCGCCGCCGCCGCCGCCGCGCCCACAGCCGGCACTGTGCGACAATGGCCGGCCAGACACAGCCGGACACGGACGGGCAATGTTACACACCGCCCAGACCGCGCCGCCACCGCCGCCGCGCCCACAGCCGGCACTGTGCGACAATGGCCGGCCAGACACAGCCGGACACGGACGGGCAATGTTACACACCGCCCAGACCGCGCCGCCGCCGCCGCCGCGCCCACAGCCGGCACTGTGCGACAATGGCCGGCCAGACACAGCCGGACACGGACGGGCAATGTTACACACCGCCCAGACCGCGCCGCCACCGCCGCCGCGCCCACAGCCGGCACTGTGCGACAATGGCCGGCCAGACACAGCCGGACACGGACGGGCAATGTTACACACCGCCCAGACCGCGCCGCCACCGCCGCCGCGCCCACAGCCGGCACTGTGCGACAATGGCCGGCCAGACACAGCCGGACACGGACGGGCAATGTTACACACCGCCCAGACCGCGCCGCCACCGCCGCCGCGCCCACAGCCGGCACTGTGCGACAATGGCCGGCCAGACACAGCCGGACACGGACGGGCAATGTTACACACCGCCCAGACCGCGCCGCCACCGCCGCCGCGCCCACAGCCGGCACTGGCACTGCTCCTGGTGCCGTTAGGACGCAGAGACGACAGAGTCAAACCTACTGAATTATGCCGCTTGATACCATATCTCTTCATCACTTTACGAGAGCTAAAAATATCCCATCGCATGCCGAAATATCAAAGGTTAGCACCGGTAATCCACCTGAAATGAAGACACAGAAACCGCACCGCTGAAAGCCAGCCAAAGCGCTTTATAGTTAGGAGAGGGATTAGGAGATACGGAGAGGCAGAGGTGAAATAGGAGCGAGCCAAGAACGCATCAGGACCGAGCTAGGGACGAGTCAGGAGCGAGAAGGGAGGGCGCCTTGAGCGAGCGCGCCAGTCGAGTGACGAGCAGAGTTCGCCACGGGCCGGGCTGGCCCTATGGGCCATGGGCCTGGCCTCAACTTTGAGGAAATCACCGGGCTCTGGACGGGCCTGGGCTGAGAATGTTGAAGTAATGCGCGCTAGCTCAAGTCAGAGCTTACAAATATTTTAACCAGCATTTCACTTCCACAACCACACACTGTTGCTGTGGCTGTGGCTTTTTTGTTGTTAGCATAGTTGGTTAATTTCTTCACATTCACATTTTCCGGTCAGGCTGGCGGGCAGACGACCAGGCAGACAGATGGCAAGATGGACAGGCGAGCAGGCGGACAGGCGGACAGGCGAGCAGGCGGGCAGGTGATGTTAACAAACACACGAACCAGGTCTGGCAGGCGAGCGCGCCAGTGGAGTGGCGAGCAGAGTACGTCATATAGTACGTCATAGAGTACGTCGCGTCTGGTATACAAGTAAATATGCTAGGATAATAATTGCAAATTTTGTGAAAATATTGATAAGCTTAATCTGAACGGGCCAGACCGGGCCTGGGCCTCAATATTATGAATTTGACCGGGCCTGGTCCGGGTCTGGTCTTTGTGTTCATGGGCCAGGGCCGGGCTGGGCTGGGGGTTGGTGGGGCCGTGACGAACACTGGTGGCGAGCCAGCTCGCCGGGAGCGAGCCAGCTCGCCACTGCGCCGTCTATCGCGCGGTGAGCGGCATGGCGGTATAAAAACAGCCTCACCTCACAAGTGGCGGCCCGGGGAGCCGCCGATGGACGTCATTAGAAAGCCAATTAACCGGGCTCCGAACAGCGGCTGTGCCGGCCCGGCGCTAGCCCGGCGGCGGACGGCGGAGGGCCCGTTCACGACCCGTAAACAAAGTGTGACCGGCGTCGACCTTGATCGGAGCCCGGCCACCGCTCTCCGTCTTTGTGAGACCGAGGCCGCCGCCATTCGGCCCGGAGGTGCGTGAGGACGTGATTCGCGACAGAGGCGTCCCACCGGACGTCCCAGACCACCAATTTAGGGTCCCATGACAGCCGGCCGCCGCGACTGCCCCGCCCCGCCCCGCCGAGCGCCGCGCCGCGCCGCAGCGTCTCGCCCCCGTCGCTCGTTTTTGCCACCCGCTGCCCCGATGCGGCCTTTATTGCCACTTCAGTGACATTTCTGCTAAATTTGGCGCGCCCTCTCGCGCACTGCCCAATTGCCGACCGCGTCTCCGGCGTCGGATCCGCGCGCAAAAACGCCCGCTGCGGTGGGGAGCTTCGCGCCACGCCACACCAAACAGACCGGCGCGACGCTTCTCTCTCGCCCCGGTATGCATTCTCAGCCTTTTTCTGCGCGTCGGCTGCGAAGGGCGGGGCGGACTGGCGACACGAGACGGGCGTGACCGCGAATAGAGGCCGCCCACAATCTGATACGCCGTACATCACTGGCAATCAGACTCATTCCATCATCGTCGATCCATCTGGTGTTGTCGGCGGCGCGTCGGCGGTGGCGGCGGTAGACACGCACCTCAGCCCACTGGACGTAATAGCGGTCCGGTAGCACACGCAGTACCGGCAGCACACGCAGTACCGACCATCGAGCGTGGTCGAACACAGAGGAGGCGGACCAGCACCGCGCCGCCAGCACCGCGCCGCATCGCACCGCACGCAGACGGTCAATCTCCGAACCAAAATACTGCGCCACAGAATGGGTGAACTACAAACGCTACAAACTGGGGCTTCGCAACCGGGGGAGGGGGAGGGGGCAGGGTGCCCCCCCCCCCCCCAGGATCGCTTCAGCCGGAGTCCGCCCCCCCCCCCAGTTTCGCAGGATTTAAACATTAACCCTATGGAGGCTTCTCCCCCCCAAACCCCTAGTTGGCCCCGAAACCCTGGCTGCCCCCACTCAAAACTTTGTGGCGATGCCATTGGTTACAAATATAAGCCACATAACAATGAATATAGAAATAATTAAGACATCTTCCGTCAGTTTATAATTGAGTGTTCAGGAGGGCCTTTGATCAAATATGTTCTGTGATGTTTCAGCCATCAATAATCATGTTCAATACAGACATCACATGATGCACGCGACCTACCATAGACGGCTCATAACCAGACCTCTGCAATTCATCAACAATCCATGTCGCCCTGCGCTCCTACCAGCTACGCCAGCTACGCCAGCTACGCCAGCTACGCCAGCTACCACTTTCACTGATCCACACCGAGCACGCTTCTAGGCGACAGAGTTGGTCGCTTAGCTCGCTCGACAGACAGACGCGTCTGTTGCGTCTGTCGCGTCTGAACCTCGCGTCTGTCGTCCCACGTGCCAGACAGTGAAGCCCCCCCCCCCCCCCACCACCCTCCATCTCCTGCCGCCGGTCCCCTGAGCCGTCTGAGATCGACAGAGAGCCTCCTCCCGATACCAGCGCTCCGTTCATTAGCCTATTAGCCGGACAGGCCGAAACTGGGTCCGGACAGCGCCATTTGCATTCACGGAGGCGGCCAACTGTGACCAGATGGGCTCCAGATGGCTACAGATTGACCCGGAGTCGCTCTGGCCCGCGCCAACCAGCATTGGCCAGCGCTGGGCAGGGCTGGGGCAGGGCTGGGGCAGGGCTGGGGCAGAGCTTACCTTCCTCGGCCAGCGCCGGGACGACCAGCAATGCGAACAGCGCCAGCAGGGCGGCTGACGACAGTGGCAGCGTCATGTTGATCACCGCAGGTCACCTCGGGTCACCACAGGTCACCTCGGGTCACCGCAAGTCACCGCAGGTCACCACACATGGTCACCTGTTGGACAGAGAAGATTGGGTTAGTGAGTGCATTCACATAGATAGCATCCTGAAGTGCCCCTAGCAGTGTTACTGAAAAACGGAATTCAAACTTGAAACACGTAGCGTGGCGTCCCTTTGGAGCGAGCCAGTGCACAATAGGTCCAGTATCGCTGCCAGCTCACGCGCTCCTCGCCATCTCCACACCTGCTATCGCACGGTTCGCAGTCAGCTCTCCGTTCGCCAAAACTAACGCCGGCGGACGACTCTCTGTCTGGCTGTGAGTCGTCGCGGGTCACACCACATCCCGTTTCGAGCTGACTCGTGACCGTTTCGGCCTTACATTCGCAATTCGCGACCCTCGCCTCGCGCTGCCTCGCGCTTCCTCGCGCTGCCTCGCGCTGCTCTCCGCTAGCCCGCGCCACCTCCTCGAGACTACACCGTTCAGCTTGTTCTCGTGCTGACGCGTCTGGACCGTGCTCTGTCGCCATTGTGCGCGTGTTAGTGCTCGCGCCGATGCCAGTGGCTGGCGCGAGGGTGTTTGTTGTGTGCGCGGCGCACAATCGGCGGCGAGTGGCGGCGCGGCGCGGCGCGGCGCGCCACACCACGCCGCACCGCACCACGCCGCACTGCGCCAGACACGCCGCGGAGCTGGCAGTAGGCCGCGCTGACACCGCCGCTCCTGTTGTGATAGATACCGGCTTTTGGTAAATACATAAACAGGACACAAACGCTCGTAATGGATCCTGGACGAGGCGCGGGGAGACGGCGCAAAAACCGGCGCAGAGGGGTGGGAAGACAGAGCGGCTGTGGGGATAGGTGAGGCGGGGAGGATGGGGAATAAGAGAAGGAGAAGGAGAGAAGGCATAGAGCAGACTCCCAGGCACCATGTCTGGCGTGCGGAAGGTTGTGCCTGTTAGTGATCGGTCGCGAGGAATCGCCAAGAGATCAGAAAGCTGACCCCAAGAGAAGACATGCGCTGTGACACGACGCACACATACCATGACGTACACATACGTGCGGCCTGTGCGGCCTGGGCGGCGGCGGCGGCGGCGGCGGCGGGCAGTGAGGTCAGTTCAGCTGCCGCCCGGTAAACAAGGCATCAGCCGCCGTGTGAGTGCCGCCGGCTGCACAAACCGACCGGCAAACAGCCGCCTGATCCATCGCCGCCCCGCCGACCTCGCCAGTGGATGCCGAGGCCGAGCGACGCTCCGCCAGCTCGCGTCGGCCCCACCAACGCCGCCGCCACCAGCGACGACTGCGACAACTGTCACGCCGAAGACTGCGGCATCGGTGTCACCGCGTGATCCGGCCCCGCCGGGAGCGACGCGTCACCGCCGCCGGCGACGGGGACCACCCACTCTCGCCGCCGGTGACGCCGGGGACGCCAGTGACGGCGACGACGTTTATTTATTTTCTGACGGCGTGAGCCCGACGCGGGGCGTCGCAAACGATGTTTGCGCGCCTAAAAAGCTTTCAGTCAACTGCGAAAAGTGGTGAATTAGTGTGCCATTGTGCCAGCGCCGAGGCACGCGCGCCGGGCGGCCGCCCGCATAAAAATGCACCGTCTTGAGTCAATACGGGCCTGGATTCGGCGCGGCATCGATCGGGTCATTAGGTGTAATTGTTTTCACCAGAACGACGACCATTCCGCATGGTCGAGAGCTCATCAGGCCTATTGTTGGAGGCAATTATCGCCGCGAATTCGGCTCGTGATACCGCGTTGGCAGTCAATCCTTGCCGGCCGGCGCCGGCGACGACGAAAAGTTCTGTGGAGAGGGTTTGAGGGCGTCTCGTGGGCTGCGCGTCGCTACGCTGGTTTGGGAGGGATTAATGCCGCGGTAAGTATGTTTGGAATTCGGCGAGCGAGCTGGGAGCGCGGCGTTGAACGGGGGCAGGCTCGCCGCACCTCTGCGGTGCCCAGGTGCCTGCCCCGCCCCGCCGCCGCCCTCGGCCGCCCCGCCGCCCGGTCGCCGGCACATTCCTCGCGCCACCCGCACGTAAATCTCCGCCAGCGGTGGCGGGGCGCCGCGCGGGGCTGGCCGCCACATACAGGCCTCTGGGCCGGCGGCAGCGGCTTAGCTCCAACCACTGCGGGCCACTGTAGCCATAGCGGCCGCCGGGAGGCAAGGGACGCACTGAAGGCAGGGATGCACAGGAGCCTGCGATACGCCGTGGTAAACAGCCCGCGCCAGCCAGCCGGTCGGCCAGGTAGGCGGCAGCCGGCGCGCGGTCGGACCGTGACGTCAGATAACCGCCCGGGCTGAATGGATGGAGCGCACACAAACAGCGCCGGCGGGCGGCCGGCGGGTGGCGGGCGGTGGGGCGGTGGGGCGGTGGGCGCTCCGCTTTGCCGTCCCGTCCGACCGGTCTCGGTAGGCAGGCTAGGACGTAGGCAAGGCAGGTAGGCAGGCCAGGGCGCTAACACATCTGGCATGCAGGCAGGCAGGTCAGGTCACTTGGCAGGGACGAGCAGAGCAGGGACGGGAAGAGCCAGGACAGGCCGGCCAGGACGGGGCAGAGACGGGCAAGGATGGACTGGGATGGCGGCTGGGCAGGGTGGAGCGACGGGCGCCTCTCCAGTGTACGACAGCTCAGGCCGGCCTGTGACATCCGCCGGCTGTCTCCGCCTGTCTCCGCCTGTCTCGCCTGTCTCCGGTGGCGGCATGTCACTCTGACGATCCCAAACGAGTCCCGCGGCCGGTGGGCTGCCCTCGGATCGACCGATACCGCCTTCGCCGACTGATCCGGTCCTCGGCCGACATCAAAGATTCACCCGTCGTCCACACGTCGCACCTGCGCTTCCGCCGGCCGTCATCAGAGCGATGACGTCACGTAATCAGAGCGATGGCGTCACGTCATCTTGTCGTCTGAACGTCGTCGCCTGGCGGACTGGTCGGCAGAGGCGGGCGGTGGACGGCCGGAGGAGAGCAGTCTCGTTTCATCCCCGGGCGCCCCGGCGATTGCCGGCGATGGCGGGATGATGGCGCGGCGATGGCGCGGCGATGGCGCGGCGATGGCGCGGCGATGGCGCGGCGATGGCCAGTCATCGCTCCTGCCGCCGGCGGCGGGTGTCTCTTCACGCCCGGATGACGCGCGGAGAGCCGATTTCCGCCGGGCCAGCGACGCCGGACGGCGCCGCCCGGAGCGGAACGACCACCTCTGCCGGAGGAGGTGCCGTCCGAATTGGACGGCGACGCGGTGGCGGCGGCGGCGGCGGCGGGCGGGCCATGAGCGACCGTCCAGTGGGGCCCGCGCGCGGGGCACGCGGGACCGTTTTGTGCCGGCGCGCACAAAGTGTGAGCCGAGCGGCCGGTGGAGGCTTTGTGCGTCGACTGTTTAGCGCAAATGGGCCGATAATCGCTCCGCCTTTATCGGCTGGTTTCGGTTCACGCTCGTCCTTTCTCCTGCTTGCAGCGGAAGGCTGCGATTCTCCGCGGCCGCGGCCTCTACCTGCCCGGCCGGCCGTAAGGCGCATCCCGCTGGGCCATCGTAGGTAAATATCGACCGTATCGTCTGCGCTAATGCCGGTCCAGGCCGGATGGGCGTTTTCGGCCGCCGATCTGATGAGATATCACCCTTATGACGGCTACAAAGGCAGATGGAGGTTTGGCTCTGCCATTTTAAAGCGGCTCGTGATAAACTATCGGCGGCGGCGACCGAGCGGCCCGTGTAACCTTAGCTCCAGATGGCCGGACGATAGGTTCTGTCAAGTCAGCACCGGGTGGCTAGACGGACGACCGCCCCTCAGGCCGGGCTAGGCTCGGCGGCACATCGACAGTTGGCGCCCCTCCCCCCCCCCCCCCCCCTCCCCAAGCTCCCCGCGCCTCCCCAAGCGCCTCCCTCCCAAACTTTCACCCCTAATCGCCGGCTAGTGACAGTTGGCGGACGGAACTTGCCGAAAGATGCAGATCAGCGCCGACAGCCGGTAAACAGGAGGCCGCCGCTGCTGTCGTCGCCGCCATCGCGCGAACTGGCGAAGACGCACAGTGGCAAAACACTGCGTGCCCATCCCCCCCCCCCCCCCCCCGAGGTGGCGCCGGGGGTGGGCAGGTGCGGAGCGAGTGCGGCGATGTACGAGGATGCCACAGGAGGGTGATGTGCGAGGATGCCACAGGGGGATGTGTTGTGATGTGTGATGTGCGGCAGGGTGATGTGCGCCGGAACCAGGTCAGCTGTGTGTGACATGATGCGAGGTGTTCTGCTGTGACGTTCTGCTGGGGACGTGACGTTCTGTGCCGTGACGTGACGCCCTTCCCATCTGTACTGCGGTTCTCTGCCGGCACCCTGCTGCAGCAGCCCGCACCCCCGTCAGCCGACGCGCGCCGAGCCCTGACCTTCGGACTGCAAATCAGTGACCTGGTATTAATGTCTGCGGCGGGGCACGTCTCAATCAAGATGCACCCCCAGTCCCGCGTCCGCCGCAGGCGCCCCGCTCGGCGCACCTAGCGAGGCTCGACACCCTGGGCCTCACACCCAGCCCGGCCCAACACCCTCCATCTGCACCCCGCCCAGTCCGAAACCCACCCTGGTCCTCACACCCAGCCCGGCCCAACACCCTCCATCTGCACCCCGCCCAGTCCGAAACCCACCCTGGTCCTCACACCCAGCCCGGCCCAACACCCTCCATCTGCACCCCGCCCAGTCCGAAACCCACCCTGGTCCTCACACCCAGCCCGGCCCAACACCCTCCATCTGCACCCCGCCCAGTCCGAAACCCACCCTGGTCCTCACACCCAGCCCGGCCCAACACCCTCCATCTGCACCCCGCCCAGTCCGAAACCCACCCTGGTCCTCACACCCAGCCCGGCCCAACACCCACTATCTGCACCCCGCCCAGTCCGAAACCCACCCTGGTCCTCAC
>JAXIVJ010003879.1:0-35000 GCA_036785665.1 Chirona hameri | reverse complement strand
CCTGTCACGATCCCGGGCCGAATCTTGATTGAAACTTTCGGCATAATACCATAGCAAATAACTATGACAAAATGATAGCATTATCAACACCCACACTAGGCAAGAAAGCTGCCCTACTAGCCGAAAGACGAATGGTCCACGCACGACGAAAACAGAGCTGCAGTGAACATAACACGCACAGCAACCCTCGCCCCTATCCTCCGGCAAAAATAAGCCCGCCTTCGTTTAGCGGGCCAAAAACAGACTGCAAGGCGCACGTGCAACGCACAGCCGGTCGCACCTCCCCGCAGTACAACAGCGCAGCGCTTGTTACGCATCCTCGGCGCCCGTGGTAATCCATCATCTCCACCGCTGGCCAATATAGATCGCCGATACCACCCTACCATTGTACCCGGTATAGATCACCGGTTCTCTGACGGGCTGGCGGGCGCGATCGCACGCACGCTCGCCGTGCACGCGGCACGAACCCGGCGGTCAACCGCTCGGCCGTCGAGATTCAGCTCACGCGCACAGCTCCCTGCAGCGAGCAGATCAGCTTCCCGCACCGATTACAAGGCGACCGCCGCACCAGCCCCGCAGACTACGCCGAGAACACACAGAGCACGCCCAGAGCACCTCGAGGGCACGCTGAGAGCAAGCAGCCGTGCTCACCGAAGGAGCAGGTCAACTGCAGCGGCTGAGCTACTGACCCGAGTGAAGTAGGAACCGAGAACCGTCTCAGTTGCAGCCTGACATCACTCGGTCACACCTGCATACCTGGCGAGGCCGCCGCCGCCGCCGCCGCCGCCGCCGCCGCCGCCGCCGCCGCCGCCGCCGCCGCCGCCGCCGCCGCCGTCACCACCACCGCCGCCTCCACCGCCACCACAGTCACCACCACCACCGCCGCCGCCACCGCCGTCACCACGACCGCCGCCGCCGCCGCCAGGGCCAGCACGAACAGCGCTGACACCGCGAGGCTCGAATCGATGCTGGGGCCGGATCCGGTGTCAGCGTGCCGGAGACGGACCGGGGCTCGTCACGATCACCCCCCCCCCCCGCGTCGCTGACCGTACGGCCGTGGCGCACGGGAGCAGCGACAGGGCGGGGCCGACGCCGCTCGTTAGGAGCAGTGGCCACTGATGCCCGCTCCACGGCTGCCGATCGCAATCAGCAATCACGGACCGCCGTGTCCGGCTCGGCGACCGCTCGGCGGCGGCTCGGCGGCGGCCCGGCGGGGCGTGAGAGCGTGGAGGGAGGGGCGGGAGAGCTGATCCGACCGCGACAGGTCGTGTTTGTCAAGGCATTCGGCGGCGGCGGCGGCGGCGGGAACTGGGATCTGGTAAACACACGGGACGCGCCTACAGCCGCCACCGCCACCGCCACCGCCACCGCCTCCGCCACCGCCACCGCCACCGCCACCGCCACCGCCACCGCCATCGCCATCGCCACCGCCACCGCCACCGCCACCGCCACCGCCACCGCCACCGCCTCCGCCTCCGCCACCGCCACCGCCACCGCCGGTACGCGCTGTCACCGTCACCGTCGATGTCACCGGTACCGAATGCCGAATCGGTAGAAGCCGCCCAATCGGCTGACCACTACTGCGTTTAGTGCAAGCGTTTTAGTGTTTGTGTTTAGTGTTTATGTGCTAATCGATGTCGGCCGCCGGCCATCGAGTGTGAAACAGCGTTTTTGTCGTCGACACTCTTGTTTGCCGGCGCCTTTCGTACACGAAATTGCCGATCTATTCGTGTGCAAACGCGCATATGATTGTCGCCACCACTAGTAGAACCGGGCGCTAAATACACAGCAGCGGCGTCACAGGGCGGCATTATTACCCCGATGGAGCGCGTCAACGCACAACACGCTCCGCGCGCGGGCCAGACGTCGGCGGGTGGGCACGCTCCATCCATCGCCTCTGACGGCGGAGCTGCAATTTTGGCCCCGCCGGCCCCATCATGGCGGTAGGATTACCCGCGCGGCCAGGCACATGATACAGAAATCAATGGCCGGCCGGCGGCGGCGGCCGCCGAGCGACCCGGTTTGTTGTCGGCACAATGGACAATCGGCCACCGGAGTGGCGTCGACCGCTGCCATCAAAGCCACACGATGACTCTTCGTCGGCCCGGATCGACGTTTTCGACGCGCAAGCCTCAGAAGTTTTTGTTGCCGCGGAGGAAATGAAAAAAGAGTCGCGAGCACCGGCCAGATGGAGTCAGAAGGGAGTGAGCGGGTTTCGGAAACCGGCAGCGCGGACGGACCGACGAGCCGCGCTCGGGAGTGGCGAGACCAGGACGGATGTGGCCACTGCAGCGAGACCAAACCATGAGCACTAACCACCCCGCCCCAGCAGCGCAGCGAAGCGTCCCGCGATCGGGCTTGGCGCGGTCGCGACTCACTGGCAATCGTCGAATTCCTCACCAGACGGCCGGAGCAATGCCACCACAGAGTTCGCCTAACGAGCGAACGAGCGGACGAACGCCACCGAGGCTTTGTAACTTCCACCTCAGAAATCCGTCTTCCGCGGTCAGTTCGGTCAGCTCGGTCAGCTCGGTTGGTTCTCAGTCTGTGTTCCATCTGTGCTCAGTCTGTGTTCCATCTGTTCTCGGTCTGTGCTCGGTATGTGCTCGGTCTGTGCGAACAATGCGGACACTGTGCTGCGGACTACAGTGCGGACAGTCTGCCGGCCGCGTCCGGCCGCCGACCGGCGCGCCGCGCGGAATGTTCCCAAGGCCGGTGACCGGGTCCCCGGCGACAAAAATCAGCCTGGTCAGCCTGGTCCGGCCGCAGAGCAGGGAAACTGCAGCCCGACTGCGATCGCAGGCCGATAGCCGTATCGATGGCCCGGATGACTGATGGCGGTCGTGGGTTCACCGGATCGGCGGGTTGAAGGGGCTGTGCGACGGAGCCGGAGCCACGCTTTGCTGTGTAGAGCAGGGTGCGGAACTTGAACCCTTTCTGTTCGTAATATCCCACAGGAACCTCTGTCGAGAGGATAACCTCAGACTAATGCAGTCAGTTAGTATCTCAGTCTCAGTCCTCCCCAAGCGAGAAGGTAGGTACCAGGAGTTTTCAGACAGGCACACGGGTTAACACACGTGGGGCACCCGAAAATAGTCCGCCTGACAGCTGGTGCGGCCGGACGGTGTTCTGGCCCAGTCCGCCTGACCGCTGGGCCAGAACGCCGTCCCTTCCGACGCATCTTCGAACCATGTGGGCTCGCGACACGCTTTGTTCGATCCTGTCCTGTGTCCTCGTGTCTCGTCCTGTGTCTTCGTGTCTCGTCCGTGTCTCGTCCTGTGTCCTCGTGTCTCGTCCTGTGTCTTCGTGTCTCGTCCTGTGTGTCCTTGTGTCTCGTCCTGTGTCTTCGTGCCTCGTCCTGTGTGTCCTCGTGTCTCGTCCTGTGTCCTCGTGTCTCGTCCTGCGTCCTCGTGTCTCGTCCGTGTCTCGTCCTGTGTCCTCGTGTCTCTCGTCCGTGTCTCGTCCTCTGTCCTCGTGTCTCGTCCGTGTCTCATCCTGTGTCCTCGTGTCTCGTCCGGTGCCATCGTGTCTCGTCCTGTGCCCTCGTGTCTCGTCCTCTGTCCTCGTGTCTCGTCCGTGTCTCGTCCTGTGCCATCGTGTCTCGTCCTGTGCCATCGTGTCTCGTCCTGTGTCATCGTGTCTCGTCCTGTGCCCTCGTGTCTCGTCCTCTGTCCTCGTGTCTCGTCCGTGTCTCGTCCTGTGCCATCGTGTCTCGTCCTGTGCCCTCGTGTCTCGTCCTCTGTCCTCGTGTCTCGTCCGTGTCTCGTCCTGTGCCATCGTGTCTCGTCCTGTGCCATCGTGTCTCGTCCTGTGTCATCGTGTCTCGTCCTGTGCCCTCGTGTCTCGTCCTCTGTCCTCGTGTCTCGTCCGTGTCTCGTCCTGTGCCATCGTGTCTCGTCCTGTGCCCTCGTGTCTCGTCCTCTGTCTCGTGTCTCGTCCGTGTCTCGTCCTGTGCCATCGTGTCTCGTCCTGTGCCCTCGTGTCTCGTCCTGTGCCCTCGTGTCTCGTCCTGTGTCCTAGTGTCTCGTCCTGTGTGCTCGTGTCTCGTTGCCACCACGTGTCCTGTGTCCTTGTGTCTCGTCCTGAGCCCTCGTGTCTCGTCCTGTGTCCTCGTGTCTCGTTGCCACCACGTGTCCTGCTGTCGCCTACCACAGGTCACCGCGCGCGGGGCTGACCACTTAGAGCGGGGTCATCTGTTCCCGCCGCGGTGACCGCATAACACGCGGCTGGCCACCGACCAAACCACAGGCAGCACGCAGCACCCACGGCGCCCTGTCTCCCCGCACGGCACAGGGGGTGACGCGGCAAAAGAAACACAGACTTCCGTTCCGGGTAGATGGCCGCCGCGGGGACGGCCGCGGTGGACCGCAGGACACGCGCAGGGGCAGCGAGGTCGACAGCGAGACGAGACGAAGCAGGTGGTGCAACAGCTACCGCGACCAGCCACGCGGCGCGAAGAAAAAATACGACCGCAACGCACGCCCCAACGCGGAAGAGACCGGGTCGTGACGGGTCTAGGAGTCTGCCGCGGTTACGCGAGGCTGGGAGGAATACGGCAGTCCGACGGTCGAGCTGGGAGATAGAGAGAGAGAGAGAGCGGGGAGCGCTGTTTTCCTGGGGCCGCCGGCAGCCACCGTGAAATTAGACGCATCTGAGGAGTCAGGAGCCGGGACCGGGGCCGGGGCCGGGGTTGTCAGCTGGCGTCCTCCTGGCGTCGTCCCGGCGCGCCTGTGCCCCAGCCCTGCACCCAAATCGAATTGGGGCTGTAAAAGCCTCCAGTGGTCGGCGGAGATTGTGACCGGACGTGTCTGTCCAGTTGTATGGAGCACACGTCCCCGGCGGTTTATGGACCCATTAGGCCTTCCATGGAAGCCAGCCTTGAGCGCGACATTAAGACATCGGCATGGCAAGTGTAGCGGCCAATGATACACATAAAACCTTCTCGGCGACGTTTACAGCGGCCGTAAAGCGACCCGCCGCGTATGATTCAGTCGCAGCGGTAACAAACACGTCCCGAGAAAATAAAATGCGTCTTCTTCAAGGCCCGACGGAGCGAGAACTTGTCTGCGGTGCGGCGCGGCGCTCGTCGCTACGCCGAACAGCACACGCAAGCTTGTTTCGGATGAGCGCAATCTCCGCAGCTCAAATCCTATTCAGCCGATAGCCATTTCCCAATATCGGCGAGCCCGGAAACCATTCCGCCATCGCGAATTGCTGCTGCATAAGCGGCTTACTCTGTGAAATTTTCATCGGGGGATTTTTCGTCTGATTGAGTTGCAGCGCGCATCGGGGCCGAATTTCCCACGCAAACTTCGCCTCGCCGTAGAAACACCCTGAGAGCAGCTGGGCGGATTACCGTCTCGAGGATCGCGCCTCGCCGCTCACGCAGTCGGCGCTGATTCTCACACCCGAGCGCCGACAGGCGCCGGTGGCCGACGAATTCCCGCCAAGATTGACCCCGTCCGCGGTGCGGAATTACGGGCCATTGCTTATTCATGGCGCGGCACGCGGGTGGAGGCGCCGCCGGCTACCTGGCAGGCCCGCTCGGTAAACAGAGGACGACCGGGCAGGCCGACTGCGGCGGATCTCGCCGCCACAAAAACCCGCCCCGAGGCGGGGGTCGCCGCGCGACACAGGATACAGGATACAGAAGCCACCGCCAGCCGCGCCCTGTCGCGGCCGGTGAGGAGGCCATGGAAGCCATGGCTCGGATCGGTCATCAGCTGATGCCACCAATGAACCTCCTAGTTTATTGAAAGCCTTTCCTCAGAAGCTCCCGATACAAAAGCAGCCTCTGAGTACTACTGTTTATATCATGGATTAACCAAAAAAGTTTCCGCCATATGTAACAAGTTTACGTCGATGTTCCACCTCCGCCCCGCGCAGGTCAGAGAGTCGGGGTCGAGGTCAGAGAGGTCGCGGAGGCCGGGGGTTGGCGCGGTGCAGCCTCCGGCGCATTGATATGCCGTCAGCGGCCTCGCTGATCAGAGGCCAGCCGGGCGTACAAGATGGACGACCGAGTCGTGACGGGCTCTCCGGCCACACATAACTCGCAGACTGGCCGACCGGGGCTGACCCTGGCCGACCTGCCCGGTCCGCTGTGGTCCGCTGTGGTTCGCTGTGGTCCGTTGTAGTCCTCTGTGGTTCGGGGAGGTCCGCTGTGGTCCGTTGTGGTCCGATGTGGTCCGCTGTGGTCCGCCGTGGTCCGCCGTGGTCCGCTGTGGTCCGCTGTGGTCCGCTGTGGTCCGCTGTGGTTCGGGGAGGTTCGGTGTGGTCCGGCGCTGCTCGGTTCAGTTCCGCGTGGTTTTGGTTTGGTCCAACGCGGCTTGGTTTGGTCTTTCGCGGTTCGGTTTAGTCCGGTGTGGCTCGTTACAGAATGGATTCGACATTCTGTGACGAGCCACACCGACGTTAGCTTTCGACATTCCAGTCGAAAGCTAACGGGCAACGCCTAAGCAGAGAATCGCATCGCGAAACATCATAAATTCCACCGCCTCCAACACTGCAGCAACACTCCTGTATTCCGGTACAAACCCGCCATTACCAGCGTTGGCGTGTCGATCTCAATACAGCGCTACACCGCTGAAGACGCATGCAAATCGCATTCCAATCGCCGTTCGCTCGCAGGCGCGCTGAGAGAGACACAGGTCTGCGCGCTGAGAGAGACAGCAGGCGCGCTGAGAGAGACACAGGAGTTCTCCCGGTGGGAACACAGGTGACGAGACACAGGTCTCCCGGTGGGAACGGCAGTTCGGAGCCTCGTCGTGACGCCATTACCGCTGCTCGTGAGGCGCGCTGCTGGCGACCACGCTGCAAACGTGCCGGTGACGCCATCAAATTAGGCGATGACGCGCTGTCCGCGCCGGTCGCCGGCGCTGAGCTGCTGCGGCGGGACGGGCGCGTATCTGGGACGGCATCGAAGCCATGCGCGCCGCCGCCGCCGGGGCCGTGGCCGCGGCCGCCCGCAGCGGCGGCAACAGTCGGCCGATGACCAGATGTCGGTGCGATGACCAATTTGCGAGTCTAATGCCGGTTCGATCTGCACCGCGGCTCTGGTGTGCGTGGTGGGCTGCGTTGCGCGGCACGCGAACTCTTCAGATTGCACCGCCGATAGGTGCGCATGTGTTGGAGCAGGGACTTTCCAACGTGCGTGTGACTGACTTCTCTCCGTGGCTGGGAACTCTTTGTCACAGCGAAACGGTCCGCCGAGTGGACAACGATGCACCGCATCTGACCCGCACAAGTTTGATCAATAACGGTGTCATGAATACTTTAGCAACAGCCTCCACTATGGCTTTGTTTAATACAGTAATGGATCTTGGCGCTGACACACGAGGCCACGCGTCATGAGGCGCTTTATGGCCTCTCGGACTCATAAGTCATAACATATGAGGCGAAGCGGAAAGTTTTCCGCTGCTCGAGTCTTGGCGTCGATTGGTGTGTTTGATTTCTGGGGGCGCATGAGCGGCGCGCTCGTTCGATAGAGTACTAGGGAAGCCGGCCGTGGCCGACTCATCAGGCTCGTACGGACGCGCTTTACGACAGGAGCTCGGGGTAGCGGAACGGTGAGCTCGACTTCGAGGCATGCGTGTCGATGGGTCCACTCACTGGAGCCAGCAGTTGCGCCTCGGGCGATTGCCAGTAAGTAAAGCCGTTGACACAAAAGGATAGTTAGATAGTCAGCAACCGAGTAGTTTAGTGTGATTTATTGGTCACGAGAAATCAAATCGACAGCAGAAATAAATACACGAATAGCTAGTTTGTGTAAACTGTGTAGTTGAAATATAATTTCTGTAGGAGATAGCCATATGACAAAGGTCCCCAGAAAAACCGTCAGCGCAGCTCCCGCACTTCCACAAATCTCCGCAGTTCCTGCCGGGGATATTATTAACCCCTCTCGGCACTCTCCCACGTGCATTGATGACTGATTGGCAGCAGCTCCTCCTCGCACCCGTCGGAAACACCCATAGGACTATCTATCGGTCCGGCTCGGCTCACCCCGCCGGATCGGGTTACCGTATCCACCACCATCCCCACCTGGGACGGCCGCGATCAAAGACAGCGCGTTAACGCCTGCTAAACTCGAGCCCGCTTCAATGGCCTGGTGGGAGCGCGCGCTGGTAGGCGGTCTGGTAAACTTGGCCGTCCATGCCCGTCCCTGCCCGTCCCTGGCAGCCCCTGCCCGTCCCGAGTCGTCCTAGAGCTGATCGCCAGGCCCGCCAGTGTCGGGTAGCATAGCAGGGATGGCCGGCCCTCCCCCTCACACCGGCTGAAAGGCAGAGGGAGGGTCGGGGCAGCAGGGGGACGGCGCCGGGGACGGCCGACTGGGCTATCGGCTCGGTGTTTGTGGAACTCACCCGGCCGGCGCCCGGCGCCCGCCCAGCGTCCCGCGCACCCAGCGCCCCGCGACCAGCGGCGACCAGCGGCTCATATCCCAGGGACGCCTACTGATAGGTATCGCATACCGGTCTGGACTGGCCACAAACCAGCCCGTTCTGAACTCCCACGACTCTCCCGTCCGGTCAGCCGGCGCCGGCTGACTGCAGACTGCTGTGCTGACGCTGATCACCGCCAACTCAATTCGACTTGGATATGGCATACAGCGCGTTCCCGTCATGTCGCGGCGTGGCCGACCAATCATAAACCGCGGGAGCCGTGCATACGTTTCGGGCCGTCAAACGGCTGCACCTGGCTTGTGCGGCGCTGCATGCCGTTTCTGCCGGCGAGTGCAGGCACGCTGCAACTGTTCTCCTCGTCAAATTGCCTGCACTTGTGGCAGCGGTGCTGGGGTTAAATTACCATAACACCACTCGCTTCCATGTAAATCCAAGAAACAGAAGAGAGCAATTGCCGCGGCGGTTTAACGTTCGACTGATGTGAGTGCTGTGCCAGTGGCGATCTGCATACCAGACACGCGTCACGGAACCATCGACATCTGCGAGACCTGCGATCTGCGAGAGGTAAGCGGTGACTTTCGGCTACCGTTACTGTCTGTGAGCTTCGGTTAACATTACTGTCTTTGTTGACATGTCGTGAGCCGGCAACGCGAAACAGGATCTTACGGTAAGTGGCCTCTTCAGGCTACAAATGCAGCGTCTCGCGACACCGGGAGGAGCGCACGCCATCATCACATTGACTCCATTAGGCGTGGTCACGCAACCGCTCGCGATCGATCTAAACCGCAGAGGCGAAACTACCCGGAGGTTTCAACAGAAGCTTGTTTCGAAACATGTTTAAAGCAGCCGAAATGATTCGCAACGGGGTTAAGTCGGAATAAAACAGAACACACTATGCTACAAAGTGTCGAAACTTACTTGACATGGCAACCATACGCAGCTCCGTTCCAGAAGTCCGATGTGTCACTGCGCTCGTGCACCAGTCTCGCGCACTCAGGTCACCTCGCTCACAGCTGTGGCACTGCTGCCGCTTGACCCAAGGTCACCCCGCGCTCGCCCGTACACCGCGGCACTGGCTACACTGCGCTACAGCCACCTCACCGCACGCACTCGCGGAGCCGACTGGCAGCCGGCCGGCGCCGAACCATCTGCTGCTTCCTACCTGGTCACGTGGGCCGCGCGGACCAATGGGAGCGCGCGGCGGCCGTGCGCCGGCGGCGCTGCTGGCGTGAAGGCATGCCGCCGAGGAGCCTCGCACTGAGGCGAATTCCAGCCGATGCCGGGAGGGATTCTCGGCGAACCCAGCTCCTCGCGGTCGGCAGGTAGCCATAGAGGTGGACTAGACAGCAGCAGCGGTGTTTAAAGTGTGGATACTGCACGAAGAAACGTGATATCACGGGCACAGGGCGAGGAATTGACGTTGGTGATGGTTCGGCGCGGGCTGTCCGCGCAGCCGCCTGGCACGGTCGGCAATACTGTGCCGCAATGCATTATTCTCGGGTAACGCAGTAATTAACAGAAACGTAACACCAGACAATGACTATCCCCATCGGTTATTCACATCGGAATGAACACGGTGAAGGCCGACTTTCGTATTACTATATTAAAGCGTGCAGCGTCTTTTGCTGGCTCATGGTACCTCTGCGCCCAGTCGGAGAGCTACGTATGCACTGAATACCGTTTAGATAATATCAGTGCTCTCTACTTGTGTCTGTGCCTACCCACAGATAATCGTATTTTATGCTACGCAAGGATGTTTGCCTGTGCTCACCGTAAATGAGACAATTAGACAGTCCCAGAAACTTTATATCCATTATAGGATGTTAGATAAACCAGGTTTACGTCGCCTTCAGTTGAGATGTTTGCGTCCAAGCGGCCTGGTAGAGCTAACAGGGACACCCTCTGAATGACATTTTATCAGGGCACCGCTGCATAAGACCGCATACTAGCAGGAGAAACAAGACAAGACGAGATAAACGTGCCAAGTGTAATGACATGCATTTAACTGTCGGGTCGAGTCTTGAGAACGTTGTAGCACATGATGCACCATGACATGTGCTCCCGGACAAACACGGGTAGTAAGTACACAGTAAGAACTCCTGTCTGCTTAATTGGCCACCATTGCGACGGATGTACAAATTACAGTGCCTTGCCACGTAGACTACTTTAGAACAATGACATACGAATAATACGAATGACGTGGCGCTGATTCAGAGTGCAGCAGAGCTCTTGCACATTATATCGCAACAGCGCTCTATAGTTGTAATGTTCAGCTCGTGCTAGTGAAGTGGGATTAAGAATACATTAGCCAATAGTTTTCGACAGGTCGAATAGCAAGCCTTGACTGCGTAGTATTTAGAAATGGTCACATAACATGTATACATTTTATACTTAGAAAATAACTGCGCCTCACATGTACAAGCTACTTCATATGTAAATGGGTGGGCCTTGTGTTCATTTTTCATTTGTAAATACATTGTGCTAAGTTGAATGTTATCTTTCATCGTAAATGCATGTTGTTATGACAACAAGCAAGGCGATCGGCGTCCCTGTAATTCTTAACAGTACAAGAAAGAGGAGATTACGGTCAAGTGAAAGGTCAGTGTAGCCAAAATAGCAAAGGAATTATACTTGACGAGACATTGTAAAGCTGACTATAAAAAGATCCTGAGTTTCTAAGAGCTGGACAGTGTTACTAGAAGCGTTAGCCCAATTAAGGTAAATGATGTGTTTGTCAGTTTGTCAGAAAGACCAAAAATGGTGGAAATGCTCAGCAATCGGTTTGAATATGTCTTTACCATCGAGGACCAGAGGAACGTTGCACCACTTCAGTGCCAGTCAATACATAAATATAAACAGTCAACTCCCCATATTGATTTATTGCTGACCAAGACACATTTCGTATTGATAACTTCTTCAGTTGGTATAAAATCAATTAATATGAGGATTGAGGAGTTGACTGCTTATATATGACAATATGAACGTTAACAATAAATAAACCGTTTGGATTATTTGCCGTATGATGTTCAGGATAGATTAAAGAAATTGGGTATGTGTTCACTTAGATACATAAGGCTGAGAGAAGATGTTAATGAAGTCTTTAAAACGGTAAATGGTCAGTGTTCGGGATATACAACGGAAATGTTTGAGCTCAATAGGAAAATAAATCCAGAGGTCACCACCATGAGCTCACAGTAATGAAGCAAAACTGGGCTACGTTACGACATTCGTGTTTTCAGTGAAGGGTTGTGGAGCATTGGAATGATTTCCCAAACGATGGAGCCGGTACAGCTATCCCGACTCCTTCAAAGATGGCCCAGAAAGGCGCTATACAAAAAGGAGTTAGTTCAGAAATATTCCAGGGGTAAGAAAGCATTCGACATGTCTATTGTCTATAGACATGCCCTATTCGACTTCCTTTACTGGTATAGCAGTAAAGAAAATTGAAACAATTTTGACTTGCAATGGGAGGATTGTATATCCACCGATGAACCCCACAGGCTTTATGCTGCACTGTTGTTCTATGTAGTCATACTAATGCATCCATTTGAAGCATTTACTAAATAATTAATCCACCTAATATAAAATAAAATAATGCATCAACCTCCGCATAAACTTAGAAGTTATCCAATGGATCCCACACTTGCTTGCTTCCTAATAAGTACAACCAGTCTTTCGTCATGATGAAATGGGCCAGCTTTGGTCTAGTTGATTAAAGGTGCATGATTGCCTCCCGTTCATTTTCGCAGCGCCTATATTTCAGCTGCTGCTTTGCTCGGCTGCAGTCGCAGCAGACCAGATGCATATTTACACATGGCAGCGGATATTAATGCGTCAATCGATCATTTCAGCGCGCTGGAGGGCAGGGAGGGAGCGCTCTGGAGGGCAGGGAGCCACTCCTCAGCGCGCTGGGGGGCCGGGAGCCACTCACCTGCTGGAAGATCGGTGTTGCCTTCTGAACTTGCCCGCGTACATTTAACTGCACGATGGCTTGGCCAGGAAAGGTAAATGGCTATTACTGAGCATAGTTCGAGCCGTTCGAGCGACCGTTCGGTCGACGAGCGAGCCGCTCGAGCGTTTATTTAGTTACATCAGCTGAGTACCACGCAAGCAAGAAGCAATCCTATTTGCGCATTTCTTTGTTTTGCATATCTATTGTTATGAAGATGATTGGTATGGTGTACATCGATTACTTATATGGCATAACGAATCGGCATTCATTCCGTCACAATTGCATGCATGCTGAGTTATTGCTATCATATATAATAATGAAATATTCCGTAATTAATTTGACACGTGGTTGCTGCAAAGGTTAATGCAAGATTGAACGCTGCCGCACAGCTCGAAAGTGAAATGCTGTTGTGAGTCATAATTGTGGTGAAACTTTGAACGAATTAATTTTTGTAAAGGGATACTTCTGTTTTATGTATGTAATTGATTTTGTTCAGCACTCTAGCAAAAGTCGTCTCTTTATCTAAGGTATATTTAGCGTATGAAACGTGTCCAGGATATAAGACAGCGCTCTGTATAATCAATAAACGATTAGACACCATCCGTCAGGATGCAATGGACACTTGAGTACTTATCTACTGACGTTGGCTGGGTTGTCATGGTTTTGTTCTGTCAAACAGAGTCAAACCTGAGACCCGCTATGCTTTAAACTGGAGAGGCCAATGTATATAAATCAATCTCTGTTTAAGTTTACATCAATTGAAGCACGCGAAGACTTAAAGGCCAGCCGGGTTATTAAATAATAGTTGATAAATCACCAAGCCAAAGTACTACATCAAGCAAAAATGAATACCTGCTTAAGCAAATTTTCGCGTATCGAGGAATATCATAATGTTGGAAGATATTAAAATGTTGCATCTTTTCGTTATTTCCTGAGTGTCACGAGGGTATACCGATTTCCTTTGCTTGTTATGCTTTACGTAGTTATGAATCATGCGAACCTTACAGTTGAAAGTCCTGACGAAGCGGAGCTGCCTCAGTCTCCTCTCTCCATCCGTAAACCCGCCTTCACAAAGACACGCGCACACGGAAGCGGCGCGAAATCGGCCCGTGTTGCCCGCTCTCGCCGCACGCACGTGCGTGTAATCGTGCCCGGTTTCTGACACCGCCAGTCACGCACAGCCTCACCCAGACGACTCAATTCATAACCTGCGAGTGCGAATCTCAGATTGAGCTATGACTGTAGCCAGCATTAGCCGGAGGGTTGCGCCACGCGGGATCGGTAAATCAAACGCCAGAGCTCGGCGCACCGTTAATTATGACGTCAAAATACGACGTCTGACGGCCGACAAGTGCGAGTGACGCGGAGAGTTAAACACGCGCATCGGCTTTCATTTGGCAGCGGCGGTCTGTGGTTTCTATGGCAACGGCAGAGGAGAGTTCTACAGCGCTCCAAATGTTGTGGGAGATAAGGCGTAATTAAATACAGGAAAGGCGCCGAAATGGGGCAAAATTGTTCCAGCCGGGTCTCAATACTGCCAAGATGGTGTGTGTCTGACAGATTGCTGCCCAATGGAGATGGAGTCCTTTCAGCGAGGTAATTCGCTGGGAAATCTGATAAATCCCGTCTCCGATTCTGCATAACACTGCGGCATCCGAAGTTCGCATTTGCGTCCGAGTGTGGTTGAGCTGCTAGCACAAGGAAAAAACGACAAAAACTGCAATAATTCAGAAACCCTTCCATTCATGAAAAAACAAGCTCACAGGGCAAAATTGCCGTTGTCTTCGCTTTTCTTTTATCTTTATTTTTGTTACGTGACATACTTAAAGAATATTTCAAATGTAGCCAAATCAATAATAGATTTATTCATCTCCGGCCCTGGGCATTTGGTTCAGAGGAGGCGCGATATCCTGGGATGGCTCCGCTGCGCCGCTGGCACGCTTTCAAGGTCGACCACCGTGCCGCCGTGTGATAGCCGATTAAGCTCGCCCGCCTGCGAAATAGAGTTGGGAGCGGTGTCGGGCGAGCTGTACCGGCCCGGCAAGATGGCCGCTTCCAGCTCAAAATAGCCACCGCCATCCGCTCCGGCCAGCGAAGCGCTTCAACGGGTTCTCACCCCGAGACGATAGCTCTGCCTCACCTGGTGTCACGCTTCACCACTTCCCACGGGTGCTCCGTCGTCTCCGTAGGTCTAAAGAACACCTCGCTCGGATCACGCCCGCCGCCACCTCTCGCCGTCGAACAACAGCGACACAACGCCGCAAGTGTTACTTCCCGTCCCACACGACGCCCCCTGGCGGCGGCTTTGCATGTATTATGCAGTGCATGTTGCGGCGCCTGTTGTATGTAAACTGCGGCTGGTCAGAGTGACGACATAGGTGAGGGACGGTTTGGTTTCGTCAGCGGCCATCAGACGGACGGCGGACGGGCGGCGGACGGACGACGAGACCGGACGCCATGGTGTCTGGCTCTGTGTATCAGCAGTGGTCACGGTCAGATCTCAGACGGTGGCAGTCGTCGTCTCATGAGTGCTGCTCACTGGGAGCGACGCCTGACGGGGGCGACGGCCGACGACTGCTGATGAAACCGGCCGTGTTCGCATGTCTCGCCGCTGTCAGAGGGAGAGTGCTGACAGCTCAGCGTAGCTCAGAGTAGCTTAACGTCTCTAAGTTCACTTCAGGTCAGAGCTCAGCTTAGTGTACCGCAGTTGAGCTACAAAGCTCAACATATATCTCAGCTCAGTACGATCAGTACAACTATAAAGGAGTTGAGCAGCATCGCTTAGCATACAGACATCAGCTAACTACGATTCATTTCAGCTAAGCATAGACCTCAGCTCTAAGAGCGACTCACACCTCAGCTCAGCTCAATTTAGCTCAGTTCAACTCAGCTCAGCTCAGCTCAGTTCATCTAAGCTCAGCTCAGCTCATCTCAGCTCAGCACAGAGCTCAGCTCGGCTCAGAACTCAGCACAGAGCTCAGCTCGGCTCAGAACTCAGTACGGCGCCGTCCTGTTCAGATCACCGTGCCTCCCTGTCGGACGACTCTGCTGTCAGGTCCAGCCGTCAATGGACAGCGACACGAGCTACATGCCACTCTTTTGTCTGGTCTTTTCACGCGAGCCAAACATGGAGCCGTCCGAACACGCGAATCAGCCAAAGATGTGGGTGTGCCGGCATGTTCGGCTGGTTTGGTTCCTCCGCTCAGGATTGCGTTTGGTTAACGGGTGCTCGCCCGCGTTTGGTTAAAAGGTGCTAGCCCGCGTTTGGTTAACGGGTGCTAAACCACGTTTGGTTAACGGGTGCTAGCCCGCGTTTAGTTAACGGGTGCTAGCCCACGTTTCGTTAAAGGGTGCTAGCCCGCGTTTCCTTAACGGGTGCGTTTGGTTAACGGGGTACTCGTTATACATCAATCAACTGTTCAACTGGCTAAATGGTTAGTAGAAAATTGTCATCTCAATGGATGTCCTAGAAGGCAGTGCCGCCGCAGAATCTGTAGCTCCCAAGGCATCGCTTTTCAATATAATTCCTTTCAAACTATGGGTCATTTTGGGACTAATGCACTATAAAGTGGCACTGTGGTTCCCAAGCCACCGATTCGACTCGATTTGCTAATTATTGGGTACTGTGAACTCTTATTCATCACCACCGGAGGACACATTCGACTATTGCATTTATAGCAAAGGTTCCCGGTGACAAAGGTTCCCGGTCCCGAATGTCACCTGGCGTCGAGGTGCGTGACCCCGGCTGGCTCTGTTTGACCGCGGGGACAGTGACGTGTTCGGAGTCGGTTGACGTTCGCAGGTAGGTCGATAACCGGCCAATCGGCGGCGATTAACGGGCCGTATTTGCGTGCCGCTAGCGGTAAATCAGGGAAGCCCAACACACACGACGGGACACACAGCGTAATTGTCAGTCCTGAGCCGACCAGCATTCTGCGCCAAACGAGGATCCCTAACAGACTGGCCGCCGATCAAAACGGGCAAGTAGGCAATAGTCATGGCCTAACAGTCTTTAGTATTCGAATATTGAAATACCAGTAAGGCGCCGTAGTTGGCGATGAACGAGCGAGCGCGAAATAAATGTATGGTGAATTTCAACCCGATCGGGCAAGTAGTTCCTGAGATACAAAAACGGTGCGCACGTGCGCATGTGCAGAGGCACCCATCCCTGACTTGTGGGAACTGGTGGTTGAGTGGTCCCTAGCCACACACCAAATTTGAACACAATCGGCTCAGCCATTCCTGAGATATAGCATAGGGGTGAGCACGTGCGCACGTGCAGGGGCACCCCATCCCTGACTTGTGGAAAGGCAACGGCTGAGAGGTCCCTAACCACACACCAAATTAGAACGCAATCGGTTCAGACGTTACTGAGATATAAAATAGGGGTGTGCACGTGCGGACGTGCAGAGGCACCCCACCCTGGACTTGTGGAAAATTGGCGGCTGAGGGGTTCCTAACCACACACCAAATTTGCACACAATCGGCTCAGCCGTTGCAGAGTTTTTGCGAGAAAACACTTCTCAACACCCCTCACGCGGCACGCGCCACGCGCAGCGGTAGTCACCCACATGAGTCGGCACCAATCTCAAACAGGGTAGGTTGGATGGGGCTACTCAGAAAAGAAGTCAGCTTGTCAATCGGACGTGTGGTTGCAGAGATATGAGCTTCTCAAAAGCGTCGCCACGGGCCGGGCCGCTCATATTCAGATTTTTCCCATATACCACGGAAAGACGAGCGAGCGATTCGCGCTCGCTCGTAATTAGGCTAGCCCGTGGAAAAGAGGGAAAAGAAAATCGTCACGGCGAAACAGTCTTTAGTATTCGCACATTTTCATTCTAAAGAGATCGTGCATCGAAGTCTGTCCCAAGTGAAGTGCAAAGTGCCGGCTGTGAACTACTAACAACACGAAGCTGTTTCTATTTTGCTCGCGTTCCACCACAAGTGTCCCGTGGAACCCTTAAGTGTTGTCAGCCTCCCCCATCAGCACTCCAAACGAGTATCGATACTCGGTAGAGGTCCGTTCGTTTCCTTTCGGTGACGCGGTGGAGCCTCTCCTAGGAGGACGAAGCTCTCGCGATGGCAGTCTGTTTACTGTTCGGTGGATATGGAAGTTGCAGTTGTGGGCGAATTTGAAGCGTGTTTATTGTAAGCTGAACTTGTTTAGCCACTGACGGTAAGTGCACAGCCATCGATTGCAGTGTTCGTTACACACATAATGAGGCGACGAAGCTTTCCGGCGTCATATAGTTCGGCGAATACGGTATGCCTTACAAAATAGGGATTCCAACTCCAACCATCTATGAATCAAAGTTACAAATCCACCGCATCCCTGCAAGGGTTCTCGGTTGTAATGACCCAATGGCAATGGTACTTTGCCGGGGTGCAAGGGGAACTGCAGCCGGTGCAAGTCTAATCGTGCTGTACACAACTATGATACAATACTCCGAGTTAAAAGACCGGACAGTACTGTGTCCACTGGTCATGCTGCGCTTTAATCTGCCGCCGATCGGCTCTGCTCTCATTCGTCGTTACCGCACCGCGGACTATGACCAGGAGGAGACGGAGGGAGGGAGGGAGGCTAAATTCAACACACCACGGCAGGAAGACGGCGTCCGACATACCCCTGGTCTCCACCCGGCGGCCGGGGACGGTCCCCAGCGCGGTCATCTACACACCCCGCCCTGCACCCACCCGGCATCCGGGGCGGATCAATACACAGGGGTTGTAAAATGTCCCGTCATGCTGGACGACGCCGGAGAACAAAATTTGTATTTTTCTTGCCAGGTTGGCTATTTTTTCATCACAAATGATCCATCAGAGGAGCCACATGCTACATTTTTGCATGCGTGTGCTTTTTACATCGAATCGTGGGATATTCGAGGGCAATTTCTACTGAATTGGTTCACACATAAAAATGTAGTCTACCAAACAAATACGCGTCCCAGTCTACCCAAAACAAATACGCGTCCCACATAGCAACATATTAGACCACAAATATAGTTGCTTTTATAGACCATACAAAACTACCAAGTTGTCTGCAAACTACTATTTCAGTCGACAGCGGTCTGGGAGAACCGCGGAAGACCACTCATTGACTTTGAACGGGAGACTCTCCGCCGTCCAACCCGCGGATCAGCTGGTTTTATCAGTCAACTTCGCTGCATAGTAGAAATGGTATACATTTTGGAACAAATTTAGAAACCCAGAGTATATTTTAGATTGTTGACCAATACTATGGAGGCATGATGTCAGCATTTTAAAACCCCGATTTGGAACGATCGTCGCTTTCGGAAGCGACGCATGTGATTTTTTTTAGCAATTCTGTGAAACACCTTCTTCAGAGTTCAAGGTAAGGTTAAGTTAAAATAATTAATAATATAGTTGCTCAAAAAGTGGGCAAAATAAATCGCATAGCCAGTAGGGTAAACTTAACATGTCAACACATCAGACTTGGCACGTTACTGGTGGTGTTGTGGTAATTTGGGGGACATCTCAAGACATCACACTTTCATGTTATTGGTGGTGTCTTGGTGTCTGAAAGTCATCCCAGGCAAAGGGTTGTCAGTTTGAAGGGAGAAAACGGTTAACAACTGTAACCCCGGACACGCCCTAACAACATACTTTTCATGCTATTGGTGATGTGTGTCGGTATCGACTTCATCAGTCATCACCAATAACATGAAAAGTATGGCATTAGGATGTGTCCGGTGTTAATGTTTTTTTACATGTTTCTCTACCTGTAAAAAGTCTGATTAAATTAAAAGCTGCTTGTATTTGACCTTTGGTTCAGTAATTCACCCCTTGTTATTTCATGTTCTTGGTGGTGTGTTCGAAAGTTAGTGTCTGAAAGTCATCCCAGGCAAAGGGTTGTCAGTTTGAAGGGAGAAACAGGGTTAACAACTGTAACCCCGGACACGCCCTAACAACATACTTTTCATGTTATTGGTGATGTAGTGTGTCAGTATCAACTTCATCACCAATAGTACCACCAATAGTACCACCACCACCATCACCACCAAAGTATGGCATTAGGATGTGTAGTGTTAATTTTGTCTACCCTACCTGTAAAAAGTCTGATTAAATTAAAAACTGTTTGTATTTGATGTTCGGCTCAGTAATTCCCCCCCCCCCCCGATTGGTGCGGCGACTGCCCCATCAACTTTGATTTTGGCCCCACCATTTTTATGTTCTGCCCCACCAACTGTTTCAGATTTGAAGGTTTCCTAGTGTTAGACTGTTCAATTTTTCACCTCAGCCATGCAAAGCAACCATCGAATATGATATTTTTCCCCGCCAACTTGCCCTGCAAAGCTCCACCCATACTGTCTATTAGATTGTCTGGGGGTCCAGGGGCGCGACAGCCCCTGGTAGGTTCTGCAGCGCAGTGAGCGAATGTGAGCGGCACGTTCTAAACATGGGTCCCTACGACCTTAATTGCTGTAAATGTTAGGTCAAGTTTGATTATGTATCGTATGATTGGTTATTAGTTATGGTTATGGTTATGATTGGTTATGTATGATTATGTACATTTACAGCAATTAAAAGGTAATAACAAAACTGTATTGTGCATACGTTATACCACATTTGGAGTATTGTGTACAAGCCTGGTTTCCAACATATGAGAAAGATTGCTGGAGGTTAGAAAGAGTTAAAAAAGGGTAACAAAAATGGTTAATTGTCTTGGTATTTTACCTTACGAAGATAGATGAAAGAAATTGGGTATGTTTTCACTTAGATATAGAATGCTAAGAGGAGATATAATTTAAGTCTTCAAATTTGTAAATGGTCAGCATTGTGGATATTTAAAGAGAATGTTTGAGTTCAATAGGGAAAATCGAGGTCGAGGTCATCAGCATAAACTCATTATGAAACAAAGTAGGACTAGGCTATGACAGTAATGTTTCAGTAGAAGGGTTGTAGGACATTGGAATATGCTACCAGTGGATGTCGCTGATGCAGTGACACTTGCTTCCTTCAAAATTAGAATAGATAAATACTTTACAGAGAAGGGTTCATAAATACTCGTGGGATTAGCCTTCTTTTATGCAGGTAGAGTAAGGTGATTTGAAGGGACGAGACTGGTGGGGGGGGGGGGGGGTGCAACATCGGATGGGCCCAAGAGGGTCTTTGTTGCACTTTTCTTTTATGTCTCTCTATGTATCTCCGCGCTGAACCCTGCTTTAGCCAAGCTAAGTAGCTGTTGGATAGCTCTGTTGTTTTGTGTATTTTTTGAGGAACCACATTATATTTAGATATAAGGATTAGATATTTAGTTTTGTGGATCGTTTAAGTATTATTTTTAAGCATTCATAGTTAGCTGTTACCTCTTACTTGCTTTTTAAAGGACTTTTCATTCTAGCTTGTGTGCGCCAAAATTGTCTTAGTCTTATTTTTGTGTTATTAGTTGCAGGGTTGGATAAGTAGATATTTTAGAAAATTAGGGATAATTAAGGTGTATTTAGTATTCAGTTTATTTAAGGATTAGATATTTAGTCTAGTATTAGGTGCACTCATAGCTGATTTGTGTTACTAGCTTTACCTAGATCTAGTTAAGGTTTAGAAGAAGAAAAAACAAACAAAAAAAAACAAAAAAAGTTAAGTTAAGTTAGTAAAGTATTGAAAAGTGCATAGTACCTAAGTTATATACCTAAGTTACTAGTGTATTCAAATGAGCATGACTAGGATGCAGGCGAAGGTAGCAGAGCTAGAGGCCCTCCAGGCTAGAGTAG
This sequence comes from Chirona hameri, assembly GCA_036785665.1. Lineage (NCBI taxonomy): Eukaryota > Metazoa > Arthropoda > Thecostraca > Balanomorpha > Balanidae > Chirona > Chirona hameri. The sequence continues at coordinate 13,920 of JAXIVJ010003879.1, read as the reverse complement.
CGGAGCTTGAGGCGCAGTTAAGTAAGTGTAGGTGTAGAGATGAGCCGCAGGAGGGTGTAGCTCCTGACCAAGGAACGTATGCGCAGATTGTGGTTAGGGGGTCAGAAAAGGAGCCTACAGGATCAGGGACCAGTGGTAGTTCTGATAGGGGCATAAGGGAGGAGGATAAGGCAAAGGTGGATAGTGCGGCTGGGGTTTGGAAGTGTGTTGGAGGGTCACGTTTCTGGAGACCCAACATTGTGGAAAGTAATGCTAGGGCCACAGACAGTGAGGATGAGGAGGGGTGCTGGGTAATGGAGGGTGGTAGCAGAATCTGGAGGAGGAAGAGGGAAGGGGATCAGGAGGGATGGACAAAAGTTCAGGGTAGAGTCAGGCAGTACAGCCCCAGGGAACATCAGCAGGTTACACTAGCAAATAGGTTCAGTGCGTTAGAGTCAGCAGCTGAAAGTGACAGGGAACAGATTCAGCATTTAGTGGTTGGAGACTCAAGGGTAAGGCCCTTAAGGCGAACATTCTGTGGGAAGAGGGACAAATGTATAGTCAAACCGGGGGCAAAAGTAGTTGATATGGGCTCTGTCATTGAGGCAGAACTTGGTAGGAGTAGCCCGGAGACAGTTATAATACAGGTGGGGGTGAACAACATAGGACCTAGGCAGAGTGTGAGAATAGTAGCGGAGTACCGGAGCCTGCTGCAGAGGTTGAAGGAGTCCAGGAAACCAGTCATTGTGACTGGCATCCTCCCTCGCTGTGGAGCCAGTGAGGAGTGGTACTCGAGAGCTCTGTCTGTGAACAGCTCAGTTCAGAACTTATGTTCAGCTATGGGGCTTAGTTATGTAGACTTATGGGATCAGTTCTATGAGTGGCATAGGTACTATATGAAGGATGGGCTTCACTTATCGGATGAGGGGGCAAGGGCTTTGGGAGATGCCTACTGAAGTGTCATTCAGGGAAACTAGGTAGGAGGGGGGGGGGGGGGGGGGGGTTCAGGGACGCTAGTACTAGGGCATCAGGAAGTAAGCATTGGTAGAAGTTCATGTCAGAATAGGACAGTAGATCATAATTCCCTCAGAATTAGTAGAGTCAGCTCAAAGTATAAGATCACATGTGTGTTGCTGAATGCCCAAAGTATTAGGTCTAAATTTGATGAGTTTGAGTGTTATGTTGCCCTTGAAAAGCCTGATATCATTTGTGTAACCGAGACATGGGTTAGTGAGGGGTATAATAGGGATAGGGTACAGGATTTCGAGTTACAAGGGTATAACATGTTCTCATACTGCAGAGAATCACGGCAGGGAGGCGGAGTGTTTGTATATGTAAATAGCTTGTACTGCACTACTAGAGTTGATGATTCTAGTAAAGTAAAAGAAGTAGAATCAATCTGGCTTGACATTAAAATTGGTACAGGAAACAGAGGAAGGTTGAGGATAGGTGCATTTTACAGACCAGGGAATCTTCCAAGGAACTCCCAAGCTGAAACAGACCAAGATATTTGTGAGGAAATACGTAGGAACTTTCGGGCTCAGTGTCTTATTATGGGAGATTTTAACTTAAGAGGATACGAAAGTATAGCAGAGGAAACAAATGAGTGTAGGTTGTATAGGCAAATCTTTGAAGAGGAGCTTTTCATGCATCAGTTTGTAACAGAGCCAACCAGACATTGCTCCATTCTAGACCTTGTATTCTCAGACAACAGTGATCTAGTTAGTGACATAAGTATTTGTGCAGGTCTAGGAACCAGTGATCACAATATGGTTAAATTCAATATCTCATCAGAAATGAGGCCCAAAGATAACCTTATTATGGTTCCAAACTTCAGCCGGGCTTATTTTGATGGTATTAGAAATGACCTCGCACAGATAAAATGGAACGTTGAGTTGGCAGGTTTAGATGCATGTGAGGCCTGGAATGTTTTCCAAGCTAGATTAAGCCAAATTCAAAATCGGCATATACCCCTCAGGCACAAACGTAACAGAACCAAGGGCAATCCAGTTTGGCTTACCCCAGAAGTAAGGAGTGCTATACAAGCTAAAAGAAGTGCATTTGGCATTTTGAAGGGATCTTCACTAGATATAAATCAGAAGGCCTACCAGAATGCAAGAAATTCAGTTAAGAAAAAGGTCAGAGCAGCTAAAAGGGCAAAGGAACTTGATTTAGCTAGACATTGTAATGCAGATAGTAAGAAGTTCTTCAGTTTTTATAAGTTAAGTACAGTTTCCAAAAATATAGGTCCATTTAAGGTAGATGATGTGTTAGTTAGCAAGGACAGTGAAATGGTTGAAGTGCTTAATGATCAGTTTCAATCTGTCTTTACTATCGAGGACCAGAGTAGTATTGCAGCACTTCAGCCTGAGCTAGAGACAGAGGAGACTATAGGAGAGCTAGGTGGCATAAGTAGTGAACTTGTTCTAGAATATCTAAAGAAAGTAAGGCCTAACAAGGCAGAAGGACCTGATGAAATCCATGCTAGACTTTTAAGAGAATCTGAAAGGGAGTTGTCGGTTCCATTAGCCATAATATTTTCTAAATCACTTGCAGATAGTAAAATTCCACTTGATTGGAAAAGAGCAAATGTTGTTCCTATTCATAAAAAGGGAGATAGAAGTAAAGAGGAAAACTATAGACCAGTTAGTCTGACCTCATTAGTCTGCAAGGTGCTTGAATCAATCATCAAAGATAAGATTGTTGAATTCTTGGAGCAAAATGAACTCATCAAGGATACACAGCATGGCTTTAGGAAGGGCCGTTCTTGTTTAACTAATCTTCTGGAGTTTTTGGATGTTGCAACAGATAGCGTTGATCAGGGTAAACAGCTAGATGTAGCTTTTCTTGATTTCAGTAAAGCATTTGACAAAGTCCCCCATACAAGACTGGGGTTGCAACTTAAAATTCATGGGATCAGGGGCAAGATTCTGGATTGGATAGAAACGTGGCTTTCAGGACGCCAGCAAAGGGTTATATTGAATGGGTGCCAATCACAATGGAAGGAGGTTCTCAGTGGGGTTCCACAGGGCTCAGTCCTGGGCCCATTGCTTTTTATAATATTTGTGAATGCAATTGAGAACAGTATAGACAGCAAAGTCTTGAAATTTGCAGACGATCTAAAAGTTGTCAGGATTATTAGAGGAAAACATGATCAGGATGTTTTTCAATCAGATCTGGACAAGCTAGTTGAGTGGTCTGAAGCATGGCAGATGAAATTCAATTTGAGTAAATGTAAGATTATGCACGCTGGACGGGTTAGCAGTAAACATAGGTATGAAATGGGTGGGCAGAAAATGGAGCAGATTGAAAAGGAAAGAGATTTAGGTGTCGTGGTAAACAATAGACTATCAGCGTCAGACCAGGTTGTAGAAGCTAGGAAAAAGGCACTTAGAATGCTAGGGGCCATTAACAGAAATGTTTCCTACAAGAGTGAAAAGGTAATAACAAAACTGTATTGTGCATACGTTAGACCACATTTGGAGTATTGTGTACAAGCCTGGTCTCCAACATATGAGAAAGATTGCTGGTTGTTAGAAAGAGTTCAAAAAAGGGCAACAAAAATGATTAATTGTCTTGGTAGTTTACCTTATGAAGATAGATTAAGGAAATTGGGTATGTTTTCACTTAGATATAGAAGGCTAAGAGGAGATCTAATTGAAGTCTTCAAATTTGTAAATAGTCAGCATTCTGGATATTTAAAGGGTATGTTTGAGTTCAATAGGGAAAATCGAGGTAGAGGTCATCAGCATAAACTCATTATGAAACAAAGTAGGACTAGGCTACGACAGTCATTTTTCAGTAGAAGGGTTGTAGGACATTGGAATATGCTACCAGGGGATGTCGCTGATGCAGTGACACTTGCTTCCTTCAAAATTAGATTAGATAAATACTTTACAGAGAAGGGATTAGTTCATAAATACTCGTGGGATTAGCCTTCTTTTATGCAGGTAGAGTAAGGTGATTTGAAGGGGCGAGACTGGTGGAGGGGGGGATGGGGGGGGGGGTGCAACCTCGGATGGGCCCAAGAGGCTCTTTGTTGCACTTTTCTTTTATGTCTTTATGTCTTTATGTATCGTTTTTGGTGACGTCATAGCTTTGGTATTACTGGTACACTTGTCTGTTTGTCATAAGTGAAAAAAATATTCACATTAAATGACAAATATTGCTTAGACCTGTCTATACTCTCTTCCTCTATAGGGGCCTCAAGAACTTTACAATGTCTTTAATCTTGCATCAGCTACTAGCGTATCAGAGTGTCTGCAACTTTATTTTTTCATGTATGATCAATGTTTCACAAGAGTATAAATATACATATTGCTTCAACGAGCGATATTGCATTAGTGTTGCTGGAGAACCATTTTCCAACTTTCGATTTGGTCGGAGAACCATAGTCTATTTTTACCACCCCTGTCAATACACCCCAATAAACCCACCCAGCATCCGTGGCGGATCAATGCACCCCAATAAACCCAGACGGCGTCCAACACTCCTACCCTGAACCCTGCATCCTGCACCCTGCACCCTGCACCCTGCACCCTGCACCCTGCACCCTGCACCCTGCACCCTGCACCCTGCACCCTGCACCCTGCACCCTGCACCCTGCACCCTGCACCCTGCACCCTGCACCCTGTACCCTGCACCCTGCACCCTGCACCCTGCACCCTGCACCCTGCACCCTGCACCCTGCACCCTGCACCCTGCACCCTGCACCCTGCACCCTGCACCCTGCACCCTGCACCCTGCACCCTGTACCCTGCACCTTGCACCTCGACTACAGGGGGGCGGGGGGGGGGGGGGGGGGCAGCAGCACGGTCCTCCGCACCGTGGGACAGTGATCGGCACCTGCGGCCATACCTCCCGCTGCTTGCTGGACCTCTGTCATGCTAATTGTACACAAAACCAGACCTTGCACCTCCTCCTCCGAGAGCGCCAATAAAAACATTTTATGCGATTGTTGCCCGCCGCCCCGCCCGCGTAGCATACTAAGCATGAACCAGAATACTTTATTTGCCGTAAGTGGAATTGCCATGTCCCCGGAAGAGTGAGTCATGGTGATTGCCATACGGCGAGCCCGCACAACAGGCGACGCTCCAAGAACCTGGGCAGATTGTAGATAGGCTTTAGCGCTCGAATCAAGCCGATCTTTAGTTTGTTTTGTGGTTGTCGGACCACATTCAACAGAAACGGGTAAATGTCGGTGTAATTCATTTTGATGTTTATGAGTGTCGTGTTTGTACCCAATGACGCGGTAAAATGTTTGGTGGTTACCTCACCGCTGTTTTTGGAATAATGTTTACAGCCACATCAAGGAAAACGCATAGTAGCAGCTCATGACCAATAATAAACATGCTGATGTCATTGTCAGTACGCTCGAGTAGGGGGTAAGCAAACATTTAACTTTGAACAAGTTTTAGCCAATAAGTTCGAACTGTCGGCCAGCCAAATTCGGCTAGTCAAGTGCCTACAATCCTGTCCAATGCATTCAGAGACGGACATAAATGTAGGCATGAAATCATGCACACAAACGTGATGGTGTCAAAATTCCCTTCCCTTCCTTGGATACCCTACAACAAGAGTGTCAAATAATGCTCAATAATGATCCACTTAGCTTATTCAACTAGTTTTTGGGGCATACTTTGCAAGGCAGCATCTCCACTTTGCCGGCCCAAAAGGTATATCACATTTGTGGCCCACATTGTAGCCAACATTTGTGGAAATGCATATTTTAATTGGCAGCACCGACGCACCGCTCAAGTTGGGAAAGTCGGGTATGTGGGTTAAATCAGCCCCTTCCAGTACACGCGGTAGTTTGCCGCAATATTCGTCTTCAGGAACTGACCCTATTGCGGGGATTGGACTGGATTCGATTTTAGGCTTATTTTGCATTGCTTTGAACAGCATCTTCAAGCATATAAAATACATCCAAAAAGTTTTAGACCTATATTTGGAAAATAACCAAATATACCACCTCAGTACGCCGTCGAAATAGCATCCCCTCACCACCAGCAGTGCAGTGCAGCAGACTTGTAAACGATTCATTTATTAAAGAATCGTTTCACCAGTGATTCCCGTGAAACCTCAATGATTCGATTCTGATTCACACTACCATTCAGCGTAAAGTGGATCGATTCACCAGTGATTCACAGCTCAGTGCAATAATTCAACTCCGATTCTGATTCTGATTCTTATTCCGATTCTGATTCACGTGGAATTATTGATTAAATATTGCAATATTTCTTATTGATGATGATTTGGGTTTAGGGGAGCTGCAACTGACCATGGTTATATGGCCCTAATATGAATAATGAAGATAATACTCATAATATTTTACCAAATGAATGACAGCATGGCCTCTGCGCCATGACGAAAGGCAATGCACTATGCAGGTACAGTCTCAGGTAACGACTGCTCCTGTACAGTCTCAGGTACAGTCTCAGGTAACGACTGCTCCTGTTAAAGCCTACAGGTAAGCAGGTGACATAAAGTCCATTGCGTGCAGTGGTGTAACCTAACTACCCAATCAGCAATAGCAACCAAATCTCATTGGGATTTAATTGAAAATGCAATTAAAGAAAACTCAAAACTAACCAATGGCAGTTCTGCGAAGTACAATCAACGTTGTGCCAATAATTACCCAATGTGGTCTCTGCTCAGTGCTTCCACCTTACGACCTACCTCGATATTAATAATATATAGTTCCAGTTACACCAGACACATTCTTCAGGGTCACAGAACATTCACAGCCAAGTGCCAACAAGCCCAAAATAAATATAAACACAGCGGTATATACGGCCTTGAGCACGCAGCACGTAGTAAAAAGCACAAATGTAGCGTGATTTCGAGTCATTATAGCCGCGAAAACAGAATCAATAAAAATATGAGTTATAACCAAATGTTTGCAAATCATTGACTTAGTTCCTAAATCCTTACCTACTAATATTTATAATTTAGGATGCATATGTAAACTATTTTGTTATTTGTGCATGTTCAGAATATTTACCTATGGGCTATGCAATATGTTGTTAAACAAACATTCTTGATGTTTCGAATCTGTTTCGAATATCGCGCATAAACTACAATTCAGGAATTATATAATAGAAGTTAGAATATGGTTAAACAAGGCCCTAGGCTTAATCAAACATATACTTATAACTGTTAGTACTTTGACTTACTTCTTGTGTTTGTCTTTCCCCGGCCCCAAGCAGCTTCACAGTGAAGTACCTAGGTATGCAACTTGCAAGTGAGTTTGCTATTTCCAATTACAATAAGTTTTGCATAAGATTGGTTGAGATCTTCGTTCTTCTGTCTGACCTTACCATTCCATTGTTGATTGTGTTTAATGTTATGCTCTGCAGTCTTCTCCCAGGAAATTATGATCTCAGTAGATAAGCGGGTGATAGGTTTGATTGCCTAAGTCAGGCATCATGAATGCTCTGTTGGCAGGGTTTCATGAACTACCATTTACCAACAGAGCCTGCCTAGCTAGTAGTTAGTCCCTACTTCCTACAATATGAAACGCATTTTGTTTTGTATAATCGGTTTTAATCGATTGATTTGGCGATTCTTTGGTGATTCTTCGCAGCGCAATGATTCTATTCTTGATTCACATTGCTGTTTGCGTAAAAGGAATCGATTCACCTGTGATTCTTCGTCAAACGATGTGATTCTTGAATCGTTAATCGATTCACCATGAATCGTTTACAAGTCTGCAGTAAAGTTTGCGTACCCCATTAACAACGGTGGGCTTATGGCGTGACGCGGAAAGACGCGCGCGGGTTGACGGGGTCGTGGTTTATTGCCGCCGCTACCGCGCTGTAATCTGGTCCATGTTTCTTTACAGACAGACAACGTCATCTGATGCCCTGTCAGCCACCTGATTCAGCACCGGCGACCGACTTCCGCGGCGCCAAGACTGCCGTCAGGACCTGCAGCGACAGAGTCCGCCGTCAGAACCGGGCTGCGGCTGAAGCTGCTGTCACAGCGGTTGAAGCTGCTGTCCGCCGTCCGATGCTCGGATAGCCCCTGCGCTGGCATGGCTCCAGAACCGGTGAGCACTGGTGTAGAGTGTGATTACCTGCAGTGATGAGTGTTGGTCACGTTCCTAGTGATCCCAGCTTTCAGCGTTCATCTCCCACGTAGGGGAACGTCATGCTCAGTGTTTACATTTTACTCGAAAGTCATCGTATTTAGTGTAGGCATCTCCCTTCAATGCCACACCCTCGTGCATCGTTCACATTCGACCTGGAAACCCTGGTGTTGGGTGGCAAGGTTCAAGGTTCACAATCAAGGTTCTGATCCCACCACGGGAAACACCTTGGCCAGGTTAAATGCTCCGTAGAACTCAGTATGTTCAGTATTCACAGCTTACACCAGCCTTCAGGTGTACGTCTACTGCTTCTCAGCGTTCAGGTGTACGTCTACTGCGTCTCTGCGTTCAGGTGTGTCTACTGCGTCTCTGCGTTCAGGTGTACGTCTACTGCGTCTCAGCGTTCAGGTGTGTCTACTGCGTCTCTGCGTTCAGGTGTACGTCTACTGCGTCTCAGCGTTCAGGTGTGTCTACTGCGTCTCTGTGTTCAGGTGTACGTCTACTGCGTCTCAGCGTTCAGGTACGTCTACTGCGTCTCAGCGTTCAGGTGTGTCTACTGCGTCTCAGCGTTCAGGCATGTCTACTGCGTCTCTGCGTTCAGGTGTACGTCTACTGCGTCTCAGCGTTCAGGTATGTCTACTGCGTCTCTGCGTTCAGGTGTACGTCTACTGCGTCTCAGCGTTCAGGTGTATGTCTACTGCGTCTCAGCGTTCAGGTATGTCTACTGCGTCTCAGCGTTCAGGTGTACGTCTACTGCGTCTCAGCGTTCAGGTGTACGTCTACTGCGTCTCAGCGTTCAGGTACGTCTACTGCGTCTCAGCGTTCAGGTACGTCTACTGCGTCTCAGCGTTCAGGTGTACGTCTACTGCGTCTCAGCGTTCAGGTGTGTCTACTGCGTCTCTGCGTTCAGGTGTACGTCTACTGCGTCTCTGCGTTCAGGTGTGTCTACTGCGTCTCAGCGTTCAGGTGTATGTCTACTGCGTCTCAGCGTTCAGGTGTGTCTACTGCGTCTCAGCGTTCAGGTGTACATCTACTGCGTCTCAGCGTTCAGGTGTGTCTACTGCGTCTCAGCGTTCAGGTGTGTCTACTGCGTCTCTGCGTTCAGGTGTATGTCTACTGCGTCTCTGCGTTCAGGTGTACGTCTACTGCGTCTCAGCGTTCAGGTGTACGTCTACTGCGTATCAGCGTTCAGGTGTATGTCTACTGCGTCTCAGCGTTCAGGTGTACGTCTACTGCGTCTCAGCGTTCAGGTGTATGTCTACTGCGTCTCAGCGTTCAGGCGTGTCTACTGCGTCTCAGCGTTCAGGTACGTCTACTGCGTCTCAGCGTTCAGGTGTATGTCTACTGCGTCTCAGCGTTCAGGTGTGTGTCTACTGCGTCTCAGCGTTCAGGTGTATGTCTACTGCGTCTCAGCGTTCAGGTGTATGTCTACTACGTCTCAGCGTTCAGGTACGTCTACTGCGTCTCAGCGTTCAGGTGTACGTCTACTGCGTCTGAGCGTTCAGGTACGTCTACTGCGTCTCAGCGTTCAGGTGTACGTCTACTGCGTCTGAGCGTTCAGGTGTATGTCTACTGCGTCTCAGCGTTCAGGTGTGTGTCTACTGCGTCTCAGCGTTCAGGTGTATGTCTACTGCGTCTCAGCGTTCAGGTGTATGTCTACTACGTCTCAGCGTTCAGGTACGTCTACTGCGTCTCAGCGTTCAGGTGTATGTCTACTGCGTCTCAGCGTTCAGGTGTGTGTCTACTGCGTCTCAGCGTTCAGGTGTATGTCTACTGCGTCTCAGCGTTCAGGTGTATGTCTACTACGTCTCAGCGTTCAGGTACGTCTACTGCGTCTCAGCGTTCAGGTGTACGTCTACTGCGTCTGAGCGTTCAGGTACGTCTACTGCGTCTCAGCGTTCAGGTGTACGTCTACTGCGTCTGAGCGTTCAGGTGTATGTCTACTGCGTCTCAGCGTTCAGGTGTACGTCTACTGCGTCTCAGCGTTCAGGTGTGTCTACTGCGTCTCAGCGTTCCGGTGTACGTCTACTGCGTCTGAGCGTTCAGGTGTATGTCTACTGCGTCTCAGCGTTCAGGTGTACGTCTACTGCGTCTCAGCGTTCAGGTGTGTCTACTGCGTCTCAGCGTTCAGGTGTACGTCTACTGCGTCTCTGCGTTCAGGTGTACGTCTACTGCGTCCAGCGTTCAGGTGTGTCTACTGCGTCTCAGTGTTCAGGTGTACGTCTACTGCGTCTCAGCGTTCAGGCGTGTCTACTGCGTCTCAGCGTTCAGGTGTACGTCTACTGCGTCTCAGCGTTCAGGTGTGTCTACTGCGTCTCAGCGTTCAGGTGTACGTCTACTGCGTCTCAGCGTTCAGGTATGTCTACTGCGTCTCAGCGTTCAGGTGTACGTCTACTGCGTCTCAGCGTTCAGGTGTGTGTCTACTGCGTCTCAGCGTTCAGGTGTGTCTACTGCGTCTCAGCGTTCAGGTGTGTGTCTACTGCGTCTCAGCGTTCCGGTGTATGTCTACTGCGTCTCTGCGTTCCGGTGTATGTCTACTGCGTCTCAGCGTTCAGGTGTATGTCTACTGCGTCTCAGCGTTCAGGTGTGTCTACTGCGTCTCAGCGTTCAGGTGTATGTCTACTGCGTCTCAGCGTTCAGGTGTGTGTCTACTGCGTCTCAGCGTTCAGGTGTGTGTCTACTGCGTCTCAGCGTTCAGGTGTGTCTACTGCGTCTCAGCGTTCAGGTGTACGTCTACTGCGTCTCAGCGTTCAGGTGTGTGTCTACTGCGTCTCAGCGTTCAGGTGTGTGTCTACTGCGTCTCAGCGTTCAGGTGTGTCTACTGCGTCTCAGCGTTCAGGTGTACGTCTACTGCGTCTCAGCGTTCAGGTGTGTGTCTACTGCGTCTCAGCGTTCCGGTGTATGTCTACTGCGTCTCAGCGTTCAGGCGTGTCTACTGCGTCTCTGCGTTCAGGTGTATGTCTACTGCGTCTCTGCGTTCAGGTGTATGTCTACTGCGTCTCAGCGTTCAGGTGTACGTCTACTGCGTCTCAGCGTTCAGGTGTATGTCTACTGCGTCTCAGCGTTCAGGTGTGTGTCTACTGCGGCTCAGCGTTCAGGTACGTCTACTGCGTCTCAGCGTTCAGGTGTGTCTACTGCGTCTCAGCGTTCAGGTGTATGTCTACTGCGTCTCAGCGTTCAGGTGTGTGTCTACTGCGTCTCAGCGTTCAGGTGTGTGTCTACTGCGTCTCAGCGTTCAGGTGTGTCTACTGCGTCTCAGCGTTCACGTGTACGTCTACTGCGTCTCAGCGTTCAGGTGTGTCTACTGCGTCTCAGCGTTCAGGTGTGTCTACTGCGTCTCTGCGTTCAGGTGTATGTCTACTGCGTCTCTGCGTTCAGGTGTACGTCTACTGCGTCTCAGCGTTCAGGTGTACGTCTACTGCGTCTCAGCGTTCAGGCGTGTCTACTGCGTCTCAGCGTTCAGGTGTACGTCTACTGCGTCTCAGCGTTCAGGTACGTCTACTGCGTCTCAGCGTTCAGGTGTACGTCTACTGCGTCTCAGCGTTCAGGTGTATGTCTACTGCGTCTCTGCGTTCAGGTGTACGTCTACTGCGTCTCAGCGTTCAGGTGTGTCTACTGCGTCTCAGCGTTCAGGTGTATGTCTACTGCGTCTCAGCGTTCAGGTGTACGTCTACTGCGTCTCTGCGTTCAGGTACGTCTACTGCGGCTCAGCGTTCAGGTGTGTCTACTGCGTCTCTGCGTTCAGGTGTACGTCTACTGCGTCTCTGCGTTCAGGTACGTCTACTGCGGCTCAGCGTTCAGGTGTGTCTACTGCGTCTCTGCGTTCAGGTGTACGTCTACTGCGTCTCTGCGTTCAGGTGTACGTCTACTGCGTCTCTGCGTTCAGGTACGTCTACTGCGGCTCAGCGTTCAGGTGTGTCTACTGCGTCTCTGCGTTCAGGTGTACGTCTACTGCGTCTCTGCGTTCAGGTGTATGTCTACTGCGTCTCAGCGTTCAGGTGTACGTCTACTGCGTCTCAGCGTTCAGGTGTATGTCTACTGCGTCTCAGCGTTCAGGTGTATGTCTACTGCGTCTCAGCGTTCAGGTATGTCTACTGCGTCTCAGTGTTCAGGTGTACGTCTACTGCGTCTCAGCGTTCAGGTGTACGTCTACTGCGTCTCAGCGTTCAGGTGTGTCTACTGCGGCTCAGCGTTCAGGTACGTCTACTGCGTCTCAGCGTTCAGGTGTGTCTACTGCGTCTCAGCGTTCAGGTGTATGTCTACTGCGTCTCAGCGTTCAGGTGTGTCTACTGCGTCTCTGCGTTCAGGTGTACGTCTACTGCGTCTCAGCGTTCAGGTGTGTCTACTGCGTCTCAGCGTTCAGGTGTACGTCTACTGCGTCTCAGCGTTCAGGTGTGTCTACTGCGTCTCAGCGTTCAGGTGTATGTCTACTGCGTCTCAGCGTTCAGGTATGTCTACTGCGTCTCTGCGTTCAGGTGTATGTCTACTGCGTCTCAGCGTTCAGGTGTACGTCTACTGCGTCTCAGCGTTCAGGTGTGTCTACTGCGTCTGAGCGTTCAGGTGTATGTCTACTGCGTCTCAGCGTTTAGGTGTGTCTACTGCGTCTCAGCGTTCAGGTGTGTCTACTGCGTCTGAGCGTTCAGGTGTATGTCTACTGCGTCTCAGCGTTCAGGTGTACGTCTACTGCGTCTCAGCGTTCAGGTACGTCTACTGCGTCTCAGCGTTCAGGTGTGTGTCTACTGCGTCTCAGCGTTCAGGTGTGTGTCTACTGCGTCTCAGCGTTCAGGTGTATGTCTACTGCGTCTCAGCGTTCAGGTGTGTCTACTGCGTCTCAGCGTTCAGGTACGTCTACTGCGTCTCAGCGTTCAGGTGTGTGTCTACTGCGTCTCTGCGTTCCGGTGTGTCTACTGAGGCCTCTGGGTACAACCAACACCCGCCACGCCGATGTCGTCACTCGTCAGGTACGCCTAACATCACCTCCTGCCTCGTCGGCGGGGAACAGGAGAAGGGGTGGTTCTGCAGCGCTCCCTCCGCACGGGCAGGCAGCGTCGACTGGCGTCCACCTATCAGTGTCAGACGGTGACAGGGGGCGTCCATCAGGGCCCCGACCCAAGCGGGACTGTCGGGGCCATTGTGTGTCGCCACTGCAGTGTCGCCGCCGCACTGTCGTCTCTTGTCCAGTCTGCAGCTCCGGGTTCGGCTCGGTCGGGGACGGCGGGGACGGCGGGGACGGCGGGGAGGGGGTGGTCTTCGGGAGCGGCATCGCGGGTGGCCCGCCCCCGCCCCCGCCCCCGCCCCCGCCCCCGCCCCCGCCCCAGTCCCGCTCCCGCCGCGTTCTCTACTACCACCGCCACTGCTGCGCCTGCTCTTGGTGGCCGCTCTGGCCAGCAATTGCCGGTGGTATTCCCGTATTCCCGTGCGGGACGCAGCAGCTCTGGCGGTCTGCTCCGCCCCGACCTGATGCCGATTACCATGCTGGGCGTATAAAGGCAGGCGGGTCCGGTCAGAGTAAAGTACACATCCGCTTAGGTGCTGCCGGGTTGGTCCGTTAGAGAACGGGACAAATGCGCTCATGACTGCATACAGGCACACACTGTAGGCTGTATAGCATTGCAAAGCAGCTGTGCAGAATAGCGCTGTATAACCCGTCTATGTGTTTAGTGTTCTGGAATTAAAACGTTCAGAATGGAAATGGGATCTCCTCCTACTCGTACGTCATGGCTCCGGTATTTTACGTCGGGCTTAACGATGAGTTAAAGCTAGGAAGGTGGCAGTCACCGCAGAAGTTCAGGTCAGCAATGTCGAGATCGACCAGAAAGCCCGCATTTGATCAGTGCCACCTCATCAGTATC